>OMOU01042379.1:0-16272 GCA_900312585.1 Malacocephalus occidentalis
GTAGAACTTAATCATTGATTGTGGATTGTTTGGTATGTTTGCACAGCTTTATTTCCAAGGTCCATCTGTATCTTGTTCTTATTATTTTTTGATCATACCATTTTCAGTTTGAAGCTTTGCTTTCTGCATACTGAAGTCATTAATGGTACGTTGCCCTTCCTCAGACTTTGTCCTGTATTCACACAACTGGTCCTCCAAAGTGCGACACATCTTTTCCAAGTTTGTCTGAAAACAATTGCAGGACCAAAATTATTCATATAGACGTGCAGTAGGAATAAAACATTGTTTGTTATCAATGTACATAATTAGACTCACCTTCGATTTGGCGACCTGCTCCATGTTGGAGCATACATCATCCAGTTCTAGTCTGAGTTCACTCTTCTCCTTCTCCAGCTTCTGCTTGACTCTCTGCAGGTTGTCAATCTGCTCTCCCAGATCAGACACGCTGTCTGCATTCTTCTTCCTCAAAGTAGAAGCAGTCGCTTCATGTTGCAGAGTGGCCTCTTCAAGGTCTCTGCGCCTCTTCTGGAATTCTGCTTCCCTCTTCTTATTCATCTCAATCTGGACAGCAGTGGCCCCACCAGCCTCCTCCAGCCTCTCACTGATCTCTTCCAGCTCTCTTGCCAAGTCCGCCCTCTGTTTCTCCACCTTAGCTCTGGCAGCTCTCTCAGCTTCCAGCTCTTCCTCCAGCTCTTCGATGCGAGCCTAAGGAAAGGGTTTTACATTTTAATTAAACTAACCATGCTTATCAGTTAATTGTCTTTCGACTCGTGATTTTGTATATACCTGCAACTCTTTAAGTTTCTTCTGAAGTTGTGTCCCCATTGCTTGTTCATCCTCAAGTTTACTGGACAGTTGACTGATCTCAAAGTCTTTCCTATTGGAAACAAATGTTACGATCAAGTTCAATGTAGTTATTTTTCAGAAATTGTATTTTTCATAGTTTTTACTCAATGTTTACTTCTTAAGCTTCTCTTCAAGTTGCTGTTTGTCATTCTCCAGGTCCATTAGGCTCTCCTGGCTCAGCTTCTAGTCCCCCTCTAACTTTCTCTTGGCCCGCTCAAGGTCCATCCTTACCTTCTTTTCTTGTTCCAGAGATCCTTGAAGCTATTAGAAAGATGAGATAAGATAAGATAGAACTTGATTAATCTCGGGAGTGTTCTCATGAAGGGAATGATCTCATGAAGTTCATGGAGTCAGTATGGAAGAGTCAGTATGAAGAGGTAAGGATAATACTCACATCATCAACCTGCTGTTCCAGCTTGGTTTTGGCCTTGGTCAGAGTATTCACTTTGTCCTCCTCACTTTGAAGGTCATCCAGTGTTTGCTGATGAGCCTCCTGGAGTGCCTTCTTCTCTTGGGTCAGCTTGGCAATGATTTCATCCAATGTTGCCATCTCCTCAGTCAGGTTTTTAACCTAAGGAAAACTCAGTCAGTATGTTTCATTATTAAAGTAAAAATATTATTGGACAGCAATATTAGTTTAGTTAAAGTTATACTAGACCTTGTTCTCAGTTGCATGCTTCTCCTTTTCTATTTTAGCCAGAGTGAGCTCCAGATCATCAATGTCTTTCTTGAGTTCTGAACACTCATCTTCCAGCTTCCTCTTCTTAGTAGTCAGCTCTGCGTTCATCTCTTCTTCATCTTCCAGCCTCTCTGTCAGCTCTTTGGATTTGGCCTCAAGCTGGATCTTGCTCTTGATCAAACCCTCACAGCGCTCCTCGGCATCTGAGAGGTTGTCTTGCTCCTGTGGGTCATTAACGGAGCATAGTTATTGAATTTAATATTATCCAGGCAGCAACAATGGCATGCACATTTAAAGAACACTGACAGATTGGACTTGGAGTTGCAGGTCATTCTTCTCTTGGAGTAGTGACACCATTTTTTCTTCTAGTTCCTTCTTGCGGGCCTCTGATTTAGCATACGCCTCCTTTAGTTTAATGAATTCTTCCTTCATGTTGGCCATTTCCTTCTCTGTTTCAGCTGATTTCAGCAGAGGCTTGATTTTGAAGTACATCTTCATCCAGGGCCAATTCTTGACACCCATGAAGGCACGCACATTCCACTGGATCACTAGTAAGTCATCCCTTTTGGTACAAATGTGAAATATTTAATATCAAATGTAATTATACCTCTTATTTAATATTGTTCATTACATTTTATTTGTCTTTCATAGTTACCTTTGTTCAACAATTTCCTGGTACTCAATTCTAGCAAGTATCCCCCGAGCTCTTGCTTGAATTCCTGTGATGTTGAGAGCAAGGCGGTCGTCTCTCATCTCCTCAAGAACACCCAGAAGACCCGCTTTGAAGAACACCTAATGCACATTTGTATATGGTATGTTTGACATATATTTGAGATTTGAGATTTTTTGCCTTATCTTTAGTTACCTTTGTTTGAAGTCACTGTACTGTATCCTATTAGGGAAGCCCTTTCTACAGATCCTGATGCCTTCCAGCACACCGTTACAGCGTAGCTGGTGCATGACCAGAGGGTTCTCCATGGCCCCAGGGGTCTTGGTCTCGTTGGGGATGAGGCAGCGTACAAAGTGAGGGTGAGTGGACCTGAAGTTGGTCATGAGCTTGTTCAGATTCTGGGAGTAATAATGAGAGCGTTTTCTAAGTAGAGTCTCTCCTGGACAACAATGGTCAACAACAATGGTTTGCCAGGATGGAAGGTTAAGTCCCCATCAATTTAATTATGAGGCAGCATTTTCAACCTCATTATTCATTCAAATAAGTGTGAAATGAATGTACCCTGTGCAATGCGGACACCGTCTAGAAAGATGAACCCTTCTTCTTTCCACCTCCCTTTCCTCCCTTACCACCACCATCCTGGGCTATACAGAGTGTTCAAAATGTACCATTAGTATTCACACATCTACCATCTATTGTTAAATCCTGGGCATACATAAAAAGAGAATTATACCATCTGCGCCAGCATAGCCCATGAAGAGGGTCGACAAAACCTTGAGAGATGACTTCTGGAAGAGGCCGACCACTGTTTCATTGAGCGGGTCCTTGTTCTTCACCAGCCAGTTACCAATGTTGTAGTCAACAGTCCCAGCATAGTGAACCAGGGAGAAATGTGCCTCTGGTCTTCCCTTAATGACTCTGGGCTTTTGGAAGTTTGGATTCTTCCCAAGGTGATTGTCATACAACTTGGATTTAAATGTTGCATCACTGGCTTTGGGAAACATGCACTCCTCTACAAGGATTGACATGATACCCATGGGCTGAAAAAACATACAACACAAAAGTATTGTATGTTCCAGTAATTCTGTAAGAGCCACTGACAGGTTAATTAAGTGGCAAGTAGATTGGAATGTAGGCAATGAAGCAAATCGAATATTTAGTTGAACACATTTTTCTCAACTTGAACGTGACAACTATAATGGCTGCGGCTCACCATGCCTTTCAGTAGGAGCATTTTTTACCTTATTGGCCCCAGGGTCTCAACATTGCAATGCTACTTGCCATCTACTCTAACTCTAGAATTTACCAGTTACATCACAATATTTTGTCTGCTCTGTCTTAGCTGTCTAGACTAATATGTCAATTTTTTTAAATAGTGTACATTTACGACAAACTTCCTCCACACAATAATTTACTGGGAGGGTGAACATTTGCTTTGATTTAAGTTTTAAGTTGCTTTAAATCATCATGAAATAATCAGAATAAAATGGCACACCTCAAACAACCAACCTTTTCAATGAGCTCAATGCAGGCTGCCAAGTCCATACCAAAGTCAATGAACTCCCAAACAATGCCTTCCTTCTTGTACTCCTCTTGCTCCAGGACAAACATGTGGTGGTTGAAGAAGTGTTGCAGCTTCTCATTAGTGAAGTTGATGCACAGCTGCTCAAATGTGTTGAACTTCAATTGAACGACAGAGTGGAGCAGTTAGAAAACAGTTCTTAGACTCATTACATATATTTTACACATCTATTTAAACAATATGTCAATATTTACATCAAAAATCTTAATCTTAAACCCAGCAATGTCCAGCACACCAATGAAGTACTGGCGAGGTTGCTTGGTATCCAGAGATGATTGATTCTCACGACCATCCACAGGAACATCTTCTCATACACTGACTTGGACAGTGCACCAATGGAGTAGTACACCTAACAAAGATTGAGTTTAAGCCCATCAAATAAGCAACCTTATCAACATCTGCAAAATAAATTAATGATGTAGTAGTTAGGTCTGTGAAAAATACAAATAAAAGCAATGTTCATCTGTTAATTTTAGAAACCTAATTTCACCTTCAGTTCCATCAGCCTCCGCTTGCTCCTCTCTCTGCTTCTGCTTGAACCTCATGTTTCCATAGTGCATAATGGCACCTACCAACTTGTAAATAGCATTTTTCTCATCTTGGGTGAAGCCAAGCACATCAAACGCATCCTGCAACAGAAGTAAGATGTTTGTATATTTTCACTGAAATGCGTCGTACTAGATTACTTTGATATTTGATTGGTAGGGCCTTACATCGGTAGCACAAAGCTCCTCAGAATCATTTATAGAAGCTACAGCGATTTCTCCTTGAGAGATGAAAGCATAGTCGTAGGGGTTGGTTGTGATGAGTAGCATTTCTGGAGGAAAAAAGATCCAAATAAGTTTGCTTATGGTGACATCTTTCAAAGACTATATTAAAGTAACCCAATATTTAATTCATACCTAGAAGTTCTGGTTTCTTTTGTGACAGAATCTGGTAGAAGATGTGGTAATCTCTTTCTGCCTTCAGCTGAAAGGTCACATGGGACTTCTCCAGCAAGTCTGCCGAAATGTTCACACCATAATGTTGGCAGTGTTGGCAGTGATGCAGAAATATGAACTGCTCAAATCATTAATTTGTACTTACATGTTTCAATATCAGCTGAAGACAATTTACCACTCACACCAAAATGAATTTGGATGAATTTACCCTGCAATTACATTAGGGAAACATGTGTTTCGTATGTTTGTTATGTTTCCACATAACAACCTATAGCAAATATGTATCCTTTGTGTATTTAACAGGTAAAACTTACAAATCTAGAGGAGTTATCATTCCTAATGGTTTTGGCATTCCCAAAGGCCTCCAGAGCAGGGTTGGCCTGGATGATTTGATCCTCCAGGGTACCCTACAATTTAGAAAAGATAAAATGTAATTCGAAAACAGATTTTGTAAGTCTTTATTTTCTGGTTCACGATTAATCTATATGGGTTTTGCATTTCTATATTCATACAAATACTTAAAATCATATTCGGATATGATTACAACCTTTTTTTCAGCAGCAACATCCTTCTTCCCAGTAACAGCTGCAATACTGGCAAAGTACTGGATGACTCTCTTGGTGTTGACAGTCTTTCCAGCACCAAATTCTCCACTAGCAATGAAAATACAGTTGTAACATACATTTTAAAAACACAACCGTTTATCCACTTCATTGAATGTACTTATGTTATCAGGACAGACTGGTTTTCTCTGTCTGTTAAAATAAAGGCCAACTTTTACACACTTTTTGCACACAACTAAAGAACAACTAAAGAAATAAATGCATATGAGAAAAGAGATTCTCTACCTGACAACATGTACTGGTAGGCGTTGTCAGAGATGGAGAAGATGTGGGGAGGAGCTTCAGTCCTCTTCTTGCCTCTGTAGGCGTTGACTACTGACTGATCGTACACTGGCAGCCACTTGTAGGGGTTGACAGTCACACAGAACAGCCCAGAGTAGGTCTGCAGAGGAAGATGTGTCATTCAAGTAAACGCTTGGTATTGTTATGATGATTGATGTTTCGAAGGACTCACGTAGATCATCCAGGCTGCGTAGCGCTCTTTGAGGTTAAACAGCACGGCAGGCTCATGGAGGAAGGTGAACATCGCCATGTCTTCAATTTTATCAAACTTGGGCGGGTTCTGGGGGTGGACGTCAACCTCCTTGACAGTTACTGTCTGATTTACAGAACACATTTGATCGTTATTAGTCATTTATTCTCAAGACTACTTTCTTACAAGATATAAAATGCAAAATGACTCTAGCAGTAGGCTGTAACGTTTTTGAATTTGTTATTTTAGGTTATAAGATTGTTCCACCCTGTTCACACCGTTAGTCATTAGTGTTAATGCAGCTTGCTTTTGGCGTATGTATATTTATTGTTTTAATTTCTGTCAATTATCAAATGTGGTCTCTAATATGGTCCCCTTTTACACATGGACCATCGAGAGCATCCTCTCTGGCAGCTGCTCCACTGCTGATCGCAAGGCCCTCCAGAGGGTGGTGAAGACAGCGGAGCGCATCATGGGCTGTACTCTCCCAGCCATGCAAAGCATCTACCATATGATGCCTGCACTATGGTTTCCGCACATTCACACACTTGCACTGCTCCCTTACTGTATATACCCTGCTGTACATCCCAGTGTACAAGCACCACTGAGTATACATCTCTCCATACTGTACATACCTCAATGTATATCTCTGCTTATACTGCCCTTTTAATTGCTCTATTGTTTTGCTACTACCTTTGCGCTTCTGGTTGGATGCTAACTGCATTTCGTTGTACTCTGTGCATGTGTACTCTGTGCAATGACAATAAAGTTGAATCTAATCTAATCTAATCTAATCTTAGGAAAGAACGGAACATCATAGAGGACTACAGCCACCCAGGCCATGGACTGTTCACGCTGCCATGGACTATGCCATATTCTTGCTACTGCTGCCCTCACGTGTGCATCTACCCTTACTAACTTGTACATTTATAATAATGTACAATACTTCAATATTCAATATTGTATCATTATTATGTATATTGTATTCTTGTATTATGTATACTGTGCCTATTAAGATATACAGATCCTTTCCAAAAAATGTGAATATCATGGAGAAGCCGAGGCATCGAGGCAGTAATTAAAGCAAAAGGATTCCCAACCAAGTATTGAGTGCAGACATGAACATAACTTTTCCGAAGATCCACATTTCTGTTTTGAAAATACTGTTTTTTAATTGGTTTTATGTGATACATAATTTCTTGAAATACTGGGGGTTTTATGAGCTGGAAGCCAAACTTATGCAAAGTTAAACAAATAAATGCTTGAAATACTTTACTTTGTGGGTAATGAATCTATAATCTATGAAAGTTTCACTTTTCCATGATATTCACATCTTTTGGAAAGGATCTGTATATGTGTGTCTGTATGTGTGTATGTGTGTATATATATGTATATTTGTCTGTTTGTGTATATATTTATATATATTTTCAATGCATATATATATATACAATTTAGCAATTTTCTTGCTATTTTATAATTTCTACCTACTTTTTTGCATACTGTCACATGCCATGTCACAATAATTTCACTGTTCAGAATGGCCCGGTGCAGGTGACAATACAACTCTTGACTTTGACCTTAGATTAAATTAATAGGTTAAAACTCTCCATGATAGTGCTAATCATCCCACAGAGTTTTATGGTTAGAGGAACAATACCTTTCCCAGCTCGGTGTCAACGGTGACTTTGTCGCCATCTCTTCCAGTGATTTTGGCCTTCACATACTCCACCTCGGGGTCAGTCACAAAGCATTCTTTTTTCATGTCAAAGGGCCGGGTCTGCGCCTCCAAGCGCTCCTTATCTGACTTCCTTAGAAAAGAGGCTGCCACCCCAAATTCTGCCATTAGCGCGTCCCCCATGTCTAAAGGCTGCAAAGGTCCACCTGAGAAACATGTACCTGTGTTAATTACTTTCTGTCAATTATAATTCGCTTTCAGTAAAGGATCATAAGGATTCAATAATCACGCAAAACAAAATAATTGGCAATACATACCTGTAATAGGTTGGCTTCAAGAGGGCTCAGAGACCCTAAAAATGCTGACTCGAGAAAGGCTTTCCTTGTCTCGTGGCCAGTGATGATCTGTCTGCTGGGGGACCTGATGGATTGAAGCTGAGACTCTTCTCCCAGTTTTACTCATTATATAAGGCTCTGTAAATCCAAATATGGACCATAGTCTGATTGTTGTGTGTCACAAGATAACAAAAGACCTATGTGGTCTATTGTTTGGAGTGGAGAGGAGGAGTTGACCTGAACACATTTTTAGCCATCATCCAGCCCTGCATCTCCTGATTTGGACGATGGGCTTGTGAGTCGCCGCTGCTTCTTTTCCTTCTTTTCCTACTAGGATATTTTTAGAGATCAGCATGAAGGCAGAATCTTTATATGGTTAATCTAATAAAATCTGATACAGGCAGTCTAAAATGCAGTTTGGGATTATTCCTTGGTTAGAATAGGATTTAGCCTGTATTTAATGTAATTACACCATACTAATTTCTATTTATAATTTGAGATATTTATATTTATAATGTACTTCTTAAAGTAGTATGGAATAGTGTGTGTAAAACAGTTATGTATTGTGAATATACAGTAAGTACTTTGTAAAGGCCAAGCAATAGATCACAAAGAGCTGCTAATGAGCAGTCTTGTTGGATTCACAACTTCTTAACAGCCATTGGTCAAGAAGACTGTCAAGTGTCTGTTAGTTCAGTAGGAGAACGTGTGAGGTGTCTACAAGGTATTAATATGCCTCTATACATCATATAAGGAAATTGCTTTACCCTTCATTGTACTTGCCATGGGTTTCATTTTACTTTCACCCCTCTGAACTTTCACAACTCCACACCTCGTGTGTACAGAGCCTGTCTCTAACCTTGAGGTTCATAGCACAGCTTCCAGGGTGGAACATACCACTCTATGTTAGGAGGCCCCCCATACTCAGCTGTCTTGCCATCTCATTGCAGAAATGCTTCCGACACCATGTAGAACGTCATAACTTTTCACGACCAGTCTTTCTATTGTCTGCTGAAAGACAAACTGGTCAGGTGAGAGAAGCTGTTAGAATCCTGTTTTCAATAACGCAAATTAAGCATTGTCTAAGGGGGGTGAATATGAAAGGACAATGGGAAGAGAAAGCACAAGGGTTTTACATTTAAATAGATATACACATATTTTAATAGGGTCAATAAAGAAAAGGGGGAGTTCCAAATAACAACTGTACTGATAAGGTTATATTTCCACAAAGACCACAAATATTAGCGTTGTGTGGTGCTTCCTCGTGAAACTATCAGTCATGAGCAACACTGTGCGTAGTCTTTTTATATCTCAAGTCATAAGTGGCCTCAACTTTGCTAACTGTCAGTATAACTGGCAGTATCACAAGCACTGTCAGAAAAGATATTCAGGTGCAACTGTCTGTCACTGATAATCACTGAGTTTAATCCAAGCTATCACAAGCCTTTTTAGTGACATTTTCAGGAATAAGACACTATGTTCCCATTGTGATGACATGTTACAGTGATATACAGTAGATGCAAGATAAAGATGCACACACGTGTAAGATTATCATCTACAGTGACCCTTTACTATAATAACACTGAACTAAATATGTGTGAATGTATCTCAGAATATATCCTCCTGAATAATTAGTACCACACAATAATTATTAAGCCATTTGACTCCACAATAAGACAGTAACAATGTCTCCCTCTTGTGATAATAACAGAGAAGGTTGCTGTTAGTGAGTAGAGGTGAAATCCTGAAAAGCTTCCAGGAAACACTAAAGAAAACCAAGGGTGGCACATTTTCCTATTACAGCAATGCATAACTATAGACTGTATGATGTTGTTTAATTTTAAAATATAGTGTTTATTGTGTGTTTGGTTTTCTTTCAATTCAGTTAACTCCATGTAAGAATGCTCAATGTAAGAAACAAGAAGCAAATTAAATGTAGGATTTCTTCATATAATTTTATTATACCGTACTTCTTAACGTCAGCCTATATTTATTAATGTAATTTCCTAATTAGACTGGATACAATGGATGTTTTTTAATACTAGAATGTCTAGTCCAAATCCCTCAGGTGGTATACTAACTAATATATTAAAATGTGGTTTTACATCTTACATACGTACATGGTATATGAGAAAATAAAACAAAAATAATATATTTAATGAAAAGACAGGACAAATTCTGTGTTTGCACTGTAAAGTTTTATTTTCATGCACAAAACAGTACAGTACATTATATGCTTCATGTCTGCCAAGAGTTGTGTTGAAGCATGCTGTAGTCTCACTCTTCATCTTGTCCTTTCTGGAGACCATGAACACAGACTATCAGTATCTGAATAACATGTATTTCAAGTATGGATGAAATTAGAGTTCACCTGGACACTGCATAACTGCCCCCCGTGAGCCCCGACCACCTCTCCTCTCTAACCCACTTCACTTAGCATAATGTTCGAATCCCAACCCCTCTTGGATCCCAAGCACTTTGTTTGTATGTCCTGGCAAAAAAGAACACTTTGCATTGTGTGCTATCCTAGCCATCTGGCAGTGTCTCAGCAAGGGGTTAACCTACCAATTATGCAGTTATGCATAATGCAGCAATTATGATGACCTATGATTATGATGACTTGCTGTACTTTGAATAAAAACGTCTGCGAAATATATAAATAAATGAAATAGCACTGACCTTGGAAACAGTATCACGAGTCTTGGCTCTTATCTTGTTGACCTGGGACTCAGCGATGTCGGCCCTCTCTTCTGCTTCATCCAGCTCATGTTGCAGTTTGCAGAACTTACCCAAGTTGCTATTCGCTTGTTCCTCCTAGGAAAACATTGACGTGAATTGTATTGTGTGTTTTATCAAACTTTTTATCAAATGTATCAACGTTGCCGAAATACATCCTGTTCTTCAAATCTGTAGTACTTACAGCCTCCTCTGCAGTTCTCTTGTAGGATTTCACCTTCAGCTGGAGTTTGTCCACCAGGTCCTGGAGACAAGCTAAATTCTTGCGATCTTCCTCAGTCTTGAAAATAAAGAAATTAAATTATTGAGCACATTCTTGTATGGTGTACATATTAGGACATCATCAGTCTTCAGCATCAGATCATGCTGTTCAGGCAAAACTGTAGCAGAAAACAGCATGAGACAAAATGTTGTCGGAGTGGGACAACGTGGCCTTAAACAGCACACTGTCTGTTTACTGGCATTTCACCTTTGTAGCCAGGCTAGTTCCCTAAAGAGCCAGCTTTGATCATCAGAAACCAGTCCATAATTTGCGATTATAATCTACTTTTTCCAGAATGAAATATATGTAAATGTATACATTGGTAAAGTTCAAATTCAGGGCTGTACCCTAAATCTGGAAGAGTCAAATTGTCATTCAGAGAAGCCAGCGTCAACTCGATCATCTTCTGCTGTGTGTTACAATAATAGTAGTTATAATAGGCTAGACCCACAGTGACTTGGACCACTGAGGGTGCCATTTGCTTCCGGCTTTAGGTAGCTTTATTACAGAATAATTGCTTAATATCCATCCATTATTCATAACATTGGTCCTCTCCTAATCTTATGTTTGTATTTAGCCCATGGATTTATCATGCCTACCTTCAACTTGCTTCTTTCTGGAAAATGTTTTATTTTCATATTTGTTTAAATGGGTACAGCGCTAATTCTACAGTGAATAGTATTCACTAAAATGAAAAACAAAACCAAAAAAAGAGGCTTTCGACTGAATATTAGTCATCATTATATCTCAGTTAGCAGTAGCATTGCAATTAATTAGAATTCAAAATTAATTGGAATTCTCAATCAATTACATTTAGCACACATGGGGAATACCATGTTATGTTTACTCTTCAATATCAACCAGAGTTTAATAGTCATTTGTTTGGTTCAGTCAGTGATGCTGCCAAACACACATCCAGTTTAATTTCACTGCCGTTCCAGATGGTTTATATGGTGTACTGATGCTGGACATGATTTTAGTCAGTGAAACATGCAAAGTATATGTATAACAGGCTTTTTTCTGCTGTCATGTTTTCTACCATTTTGTCAAATCTGACACCATTTTTTCAAAGGCTGTTTTGCCTGACTCTGTTTTGTCCCTGTCTGATGAGGCCAGACATATGTATGTTTTCCCTATGATCTGAATTTTTCTGTCTGACTCTGATGCCATATTGCCTGAAGAACTCGGTCGGACACAGACGGCTGAGGATGTCCTAATATGTACACCGTGATAACTATAATAATGAATCATAACATTACAATGTACCTGATAGGTCAGTTCTTTGATGCGCCGCTCATATTTGCGGACTCCTTTAATTGAGTCGCTGCTCTTCCTTTGTTCAAGTTCGACTTCAGTTTCTAGCTCCCGCACCTTTATAAGACAAATACACTTAAGCATCATCACATTGACATTTTCCAGTGATCGTGAATGGAAAAATGATCAACGGACACCCACCCTGGCCTCCAGTTTCTGGACTTGCTTCTTGCCACCTTTCATGGCGATTTGCTCAGCTTCATCCAGGCGGTGCTGCAGGTCCTTGATGGTCTGCTCCATGTTCTTCTTCATGCGTTCCATGTGAGCACTGGTGTCCTGTTCCTTCTTCAACTCTTCTGCCATCATGGCAGCATCAGTAATGGCCTTCTTGGCCTTCTCTTCAGCATTTCTACACTCTTGCACAGCCTCTTCAACTTCATTCTGAAGCTGAGCTGTATCACCTTCCAGCTTCTTCTTCTGGTTCAGCAGGCTGGTGTTCTACAATCGTGTCAGATTGAATTACATTTTAGACTTTAATAGTAGAAATTCTTATATTTGACCACCTTGAATTAATTTTACCTGAGAGTGGAGCAGCTGAACTCTCTCACTGACATCCAGCAGTTCCTGCTCAGCCAGTTTACGACCTCTCTCAGTCTGTTCCACCAGAGATCTCAGCTCATCAAGTTCAGATTGTAGAAGATTATTGCGTCTTTCAACTATGGCATTGTTCTCCTTTAGATCATCATTGGCACGAAGAGCATCATCTAGTTGCAACTGGGAATCCTATAAAGACAAAATACAAGCTTTTAATGCTTTTGGGTATTTCACTCAAGTGTGTGATTTACGCATTAAGATAGAACTCCAACTTACCTTCAGGTGAGCGTGGACACCCTTGAGCTGCTTCTGAGCTTCAGATGCCTGCCTATTGGCCTGGCTGAGCTGGATCTCCATCTCATTTAGGTCACCCTCCATCTTCTTCTTAATTCGGAGGGCTTCATTTCTGCTGCGAGTCTCAGCCTCTAGGGAACTTTGAAGGGTATCCACCACTCGCTGCTGATTTCGCTTGGCCAACTCCATCTCCTCATCCTTTTCTGCCAGTTTGCGCTCAATTTCAGCCTTCACCTGGTTAAACTCCAGCTGAGCCCGAAGGATTTTGCCCTCCTCATGCTCCAGGGACCCCTGGGAAGTAAGTTATGTTGGAAGCAGATTATGTTCACTTTATAATTTGGCTCCAGATTTGGAAGCCTCGGGTATTCGATGAGATGATGCTTTAAAAAGAGCATCGAGATTATTGTTAGCTAGGTCTAGGTCCCGGGATTGAAAGAAGAAACACAATCAAGTAGAGTACTTTAGTTGCTGTGTGAACACATTCAATTCATATTTGGGGAATAATTGGTCAAACTCACCTCGGCTTCCTCCAGAGCAGTTTGTATTTCAGCCTTCTCCTGCTCCAGCTGTTTACGGATCTTCTCCAGCTCATGAATATTCTTCCCACTCTCACCAAGTTGCTCAGTCAGGTCAGAAATTTCCTCTATTGTTATAAGTGTGATAAAATAGTTTCTCATGGTTAATGTTTTATTATGATTCTTCTATAATTAACTACAACTACAAAATGAATGAGCCTTGTCACCTTGGAGGTTTTTGTTCTCCCTCTTCATGGTCTCCAGGTGGTCCAGAGATTCTTCATAAGAGTTCTTGAGTTTGAAGAGCTCAGTACCAAGTGACCTGGCCTCCTTCTGGGAACTCTCCAGCTCGCTCTGGGACTCCTCATACTTCTGCTTCCACTCAGCCAGGACCTGGTATAAATCAAAAGACATTAGATGCATGATGCACCCACAAACAATCATTCACTTTATATATACGTGTATATGTACAGTATGTTCACATTGTATTTTCAGTTACCTTGTCAAAGTTTCTTTGCTTCTTGTCCAGAGCTGCAGCAGCAGCATTTGATCTTTCCACATCCACCATGAGATCTTCAATCTCACTCTGAAGCCTATGTTTAGTCTTCTCCAGAGAGGAGCATTTAGCATTGACAGCTTCCACAGCTTCCTCTGCATCTTGCAGACGCTGGGCAAGCTTTTTCCTATCAGCCAAAGAAGCAGTGTAATGTCAATCTGTAAATACTAGGTATATATATGTTGCCTTCTGACTTAAAACATATTCTGCTATTTTCTGATATGAGTACTTCTTCATATGTGTTTAAAAATGCAAGTCTGCAACACCAGGTTTTCTGCAAAGAAATCATAGAAATACCATCGACACCACTTGGATTTGCGTTCTCCATTGTTTGAGGATTTGCATCTCCATTGATCCGATTGTGAAAATGTACATCAATGGTCCAACTTTTTGTGTCTACTATAATACTATTTCTATTCTCTTACTTCCTGAGCTGAGAGGACATGACAAGAAGAACAGAAAATAAGTAGAATACACGTTTTTTGACAAGGCAATATCCGAAACATGGAACAGAAACGGATATCCCTCTATTTGAAGTCCCTCCCTCTTTCTTGCCTCTCACCACTGAACAGATATCGCTCCCTTCGACATAGGTCGGAAGTCCCATCCCCTCTCACCCATTTGAATCACCGCATTCCATCATGAGATGAGAATACCCTGGGAAGCAGAAAATGAGCGTCACTGTTCTCCTTTAAATTCTTACTTGGCCTCCTCCAGCTCCTCAGTCCGCTGGATGGCATCCGTTTCATACTTGGTTCTCCACTGAGCCACCTCAGAGTTGGCCTTGGACATGCTGCGTTGTAGTTCAGCCTTGGCCTCCTGCTCCTCCTCAAACTGCTCCCTCAGCAAGTCACAGTCGTGTCTAGAAGACTGCACTGCATGGGCAAGTGCATTCTTTGCCTGCCATGTCATCATACAAGCTGATTAAAACATGACAATAATCAGTTTTGATCAGATGAAGAATCAGCTTTGATTGCCATACCTTAACTTCCTCTTCCAGTTGTCTTTTAAGGTCTTCAATCTGCTGGGTATATGACTGCTTCCCTCTGGTCAACTGGGAGACAAGAGAATCCTTCTCCTCCAGTTGCCTGGCAAATTCACCTGTTACAATGAAATGTTTCTGTAACAATATCCCCTCTCTTTTATCTGTAGTGTTGAGTTGTCTTGTCATTAAAGTGACGAACAACAGAAATGCATACTTTACTTCTAATTAGGTTATTAAGGGTTATCAATGTGTCCATTATGCATCCAAAACGTTAGTTCCATGTAATCCACATAATTGCAGTCTATTGATTTCCTTCTATTGCTTCAAGGTGTCCATTTTCCCGATATAGCAAAGTGGGTGACCAATTACCATGAATTCAAATTACAGCAATGGTACAACTTAGTGAATCTATGGCATTTCAGACATTGAACCAGTGCAAACTAAACAACACAGCAGGCGGAGATTCACAGCCCTCCAAGACTAACCTTAAAATCTGACTTTGAGTTGACAAGATTATTTTAAGACAGTTTTGGCAAATTCCTATCCATTTTGACATCCAACACTGTAGAACTTAATCATTGATTGTGGATTGTTTGGTATGTTTGCACAGCTTTATTTCCAAGGTCCATCTGTATCTTGTTCTTATTATTTTTTGATCATACCATTTTCAGTTTGAAGCTTTGCTTTCTGCATACTGAAGTCATTAATGGTACGTTGCCCTTCCTCAGACTTTGTCCTGTATTCACACAACTGGTCCTCCAAAGTGCGACACATTTTTTCCAAGTTTGTCTGAAAACAATTGCAGGACCAAAATTATTCATATAGACGTGCAGTAGGAATAAAACATTGTTTGTTATCAATGTACATAATTAGACTCACCTTCGATTTGGCGACCTGCTCCATGTTGGAGCATACATCATCCAGTTCTAGTCTGAGTTCACTCTTCTCCTTCTCCAGCTTCTGCTTGACTCTCTGCAGGTTGTCAATCTGCTCTCCCAGATCAGACACGCTGTCTGCATTCTTCTTCCTCAAAGTAGAAGTAGTCGCTTCATGTTGCAGAGTGGCCTCTTCAAGGTCTCTGCGCATCTTCTGGAATTCTGCTTCCCTCTTCTTATTCATCTCAATCTGGACAGCAGTGGCCCCACCAGCCTCCTCCAGCCTCTCACTGATCTCTTCCAGCTCTCTTGCCAAGTCCGCCCTCTGTTTCTCCACCTTGGCTCTGGCAGCTCTCTCAGACTCTAGCTCTTCCTCCA
>OMOU01042384.1:0-15000 GCA_900312585.1 Malacocephalus occidentalis
CAAATGGGGTTCCAATAATGAATTGAATGCCAAACAGTTGATGTCTCATCCTGCCCTCTCTTCTGAGGATTTGATATGGTTCATTTCGGAAGAACAGCAGTATTAAGGATTAAAGATGCATTTCTGTAGCAGCTGAGTCTCACCGAGTATAGTTTTGGAATAAATGGGGCAAGGCGTGGCAAAGAGCCCTCTACAGCAGGGCCAACACACACAAGTGAATTACTTCATTTAGACATTACGAGTGATGGACAGTCCTATTGCTGTGCATGCATCAGTAAAAAAAAAGCCATCGTGGACAGTGTCACCCATACTGCACCTGTCTGAAGCTCTGCATGTTGGACTCAGCGTCCTCTCGCTGGGCCATCTCTTCCTGGAGCCTGTATTAACATGAGCCACAAATAAGGACATGTTTAAAATACTTTTACATAGCTTCTTGTCTGCCATCTACTTATATTGCTCTGTTCCTGTCCAGGACGAGGAGCAGAAATAGTTTTAACTGAACAAAGGGACAAATATTTGTTGGGGATAGGCAACATTTTACATGGTGATCACATATGACAAACAATTTGACTTGGGAATTGCAGCCTACTTCTCTCGGAGTCTCTCGATGTCATCTACGAGGTTGTCTCGGTGAACCTCCACCCGGGCTTTCTCGGTGGTTAGCTGGTCCACCTGGCGCCGCAGGTCCCGCATCTCCTCTTCGTAGAGGTCTCCGATGCGGGAAGTGCCTTTGCCCCGCAGCTGCTCCAACTCAGCCTGCAGGATCTTGTTTTGCTGCTCCAAGAAGCGCACCTTGTCGATGTAGCTGGCGAAGCGGTCGTTGAGCGACTGCATTTGCGCCTTTTCATTGGTGCGATTCGTCTTAAACTCGGTGTTGATCGCGTCGGACAAGGAGAAGTCCAGGGTCTCGGACGCCAAGCGGGGCATGGCCGAGCTCCGGACCCGTTGCGTTTTGGATGCGTAGATGGCGCCCGGTGCGGAAGATAGCCCGAAGGATACCCGCGAAGAGCGGACCGGAGTGGAGTATTGGCGACTGGAATAAGTCGACGTCGACCTCACTGCCACGGGTCTCTGATCTCCACCAAACATTCTTTGGTAAGAAGAGTTGGGACCTGTCCTGTAAGACATGGTATCGGTCTGGTGATGTTTTCAAGCAGATCGCTGTCGCTGTCCTTCTCCGACTTGTTCTACAGCCACAACAGTACCCGCGGAGCGCGCCCCTGACTACGAACACGAACGGAGTGATAAGTCATTTATACTCTCCCGGTGCAAGAGGCAGCAGGGCGTTGAGTGACATCACAGCAGACCTGCCCCATTCACCAATGCAGACGAATACATATAATGTATCCTACAGGGAATTCTAAAGACTTAGTTGTTGGTTTTTTTTTAACTTTGTGTGTGTGCGCGCGCACAAGATGTGACCTATGTGATTTTAAGAAGACAGAATGCAAGATATGGAATCTGATGAACTAGCTATTGCCACATTGTGGGATACTGTACCCCCAATAAAAAAGCAAGCTGACATAAAAACGCAATGTCGATCACAAGTAATTAAAAACATTAAACAACCAGTGGCCTATGAATATGGAAAATACAGAACAGAAGCACTGAGGCACAGGCAGGGTGGGGTTCATTAGGGTGGGGTTTTCATATCCCCCAGTCATTCCTTGGTGCCAATCTTGTGACCCAGCATGGTACTTAGTATAACAGAAATAATTGCATCGCTGCAGGACATTCTCCTAGCGAAAAAGGATGATGAATTATCAGGCTCCTTTGTCTTTGTGCTTTATTCTATTCTATTTGTCTTTTATTTCTCTTTTTAACTAATCTCCATTGCCATACTCCTCTCTTTTGCGTCTCTCTCTCTCTCTCTCTCTCTGCCTCTCTCACTCTCTCTCTCTCTCTCTCTCTCTCTCTCTCTCTCTCTCTCTCTCTCTCACTCGCTCTCTCTGTCTCTCTCTTATTACACTGCATTAAGGTGCTGCAGAGCTCCCACGTTCCAGCGCTGCAGTGTTGCAGGAGAGAATACCGGTCCGCTGAGCCAATGATGTTCTCGACTTTACCATAAGGGAGTAACAGCTCTGTACATATTCCAGGGCTGGGAAGCATAGGTTCTATCTCCTCAAATGCATGTCTGCTGTGGATGCATTTGGATGTCAAGTATGTGCTGACATCCAAATTGTGTTTTCCTCTGCATAAGGAATATGATGTGCTTGTGTGTGTCTGTAAGTCTGATCAAGTATTCGACCCTCGGCCAGCTGAAATGTTCTCCGTTCAAACTCAATGCCTGCAGTCTATTTGTATAGGAATCGTTGAGGATGCATATGACCAAAATGCTTTGGTGTGTGTGTTAAATCACTACACAATCATAGCGTAAATAGATCAAATTAAATTAAGTTTGAGTCTGTTACAATACTGGACCCATTTAGTCTAAAATGGGCATCCAAATATCCATTCCCTCCTGAGATCGATAGTCTCGATAGCCTCCTGAGATCGATAGTCAATATGTCACTGTTACCTTGAAACCAGTAGAAACTGGAACCTTGTGGAATGGGTCTCAATCCAATGAAGAGCTGCAATAAGGGACTGGGCTGAACGTGTTTAGGGGCCACAATGCTCGAGGCTTTGATGTAGGTTTACTTTAAGAAATCCACTGCGGGGATGAATTAAGTCTGCAACTCACTGTCAATAAGATAATCCAATATCTAGCTTCTGTCATGTGAACTAAGCAGAGCAGAATTAAAAGATAGAAGCCACAAATAGATAAAAACAATATTTTAGGCCAAAGGTTCATATTTTTTATGCTAATTTGGAATGTTTTGTCTCAAGTTTTGGATCATGAGTATATGAGTCATTCAAGGGCAAGTAAACCCCCGTTTTAGCACGAGGGCATCCACCCAATGTGATCGGAGGAAAAAAAATCTGGTTTTATAGGGGTCAGCCAATAGAAACATTGTTTTCTATTGGCTGCCCACCCTTTCCCAAAAAACTATTCCTCTATTGGTGTACTTTACAAATAATGTAGAGCATTTAACAAACACATACATTTTAGAACTAAATAAATCAATGTTCGCCAGCACTTGGTGAGACCCAACCAGAGTCCAGGCGGCACAAATATATGTTGCTAGGCAGCCTTCTTCACTGAAAATGTTCATTGAAACCAAATAAAGAAAGTAATTCCTGCCTTAGGCTTGCAGTCTGGGAGATTGCACAGTACACAGCAGCCATTGTGTACTGCTGATTTGGCACCTAATTGCAGTATTTAGGCCAACAAAAGTACTCTGACTCCTTTGCTATAGGTTTGTCAATTCATTGACCAACGGAAAACCTTAAAAGAGAAAATAACTAAATCGGAGTATACATTATATATATATGTAACTTGTTCTATTTGGGCAGATCATCACGTAACACCATAGGCATTGGCCAGTGAAAATGCTTCCTTTGTATTCATCCCCCATGATTGTGAATCACTGACCCGCACGGCTTGTCGCCTTGGCAACGGGCCCTAACAATATTGGGCCGAGCGGTGAAACCAGACAGAGACAGCTTTGGGGTGTTCCCCGTTCACATGTAGGAATGTTCAGAGTGACACATCAAATGTGTTTGTTCATATCTGCTGATAACTTACACAGTATGACATAATATAATCTTGATCTTTCTCCTGGTTTGATCTACTCTACAGTATGACCTGAATGATGCAGGCATCTGTTTTGCAATGGAATATAACCAGAATTGTGGTTTGTGGACATGGCAGCCCAATCTGTTGAACTTCAGCTCAGGTGTCACCAGCATATGGGTCCCTGGGGTATCTCTGAGTGTAAGTGACATCAACAGATGAGACTCCGGTCTCTGCACACATCGTCCAAATCCCCACGGGGCTTTAGCATTTTTACCAGTTTACATGTTAAAGACAGTGAGAAAAAGAGGCATAGAGATTCTAGGAATTTATTTGATCGTTTTTTTCGTAGCAAAACTAATACTTAAATATCACATCATATTATAAACCTGTTCATTATTTAAAATCTATTTTAGACATTAGTATGTTCAAAAGTGTACCACATTCATATGTAATATTAAAATGGTATGACAACAATGAGGCTTTATTTGACAAATATATATTATATTTATATTTCAAGTAACACATAGAAACAGTTAATAACTGTAATTGTAATAGTTCCAAAAGAATAGACAGTGTGAATAATGCAAGCAGCATTTACCAGTGATAGAGATGAACAGATCCATCTTTAAATCCAAATAGTCAATACTTATTGTGATGTGCTATGATAGGATTGACTTTGTGATTTACCTTTGCATGTCATTTCTAATGCAATACTTACACCTCTATATATCTGCTGTACATTAAAAGGCACAATTCCTTGCATTCACAAAACCCACATACTGTAGGTCTGATGGAGATGCAAAATACAGTACAATGACAACATTCAACATGCAGGTAGGAATATAACCGTAAATGTTAGCCAGTTTTGACACGTCAGCATTATACATTTACAAGATGGGACAGTACTGGCCACACCGCCCATGGAGCGCATCCACAGAGTCCTGTGCTTGCAGGGCACGTCCTGCTCCACTAGGGGGCCTTCTTGCCTGCGCGACAACCGTTGTATCACTCTCCGGATGCACCCTGGTGTCTGGCATCTTGAATTCCACAGATGCAAATGAAGAGAGACTGCCATTCTTCTTAAGCCAGGTTTTCGAAGTGTCAATATTGGGTGACACCTTGACGCCTACTCTTTTGCCGTTACTTGATTCCCGCTCTGGACATTTGACGTCATCCACAAAGGGATCTGAGTCGCTTCCGTGAGGCATGTTGTAATAGGTGCATTTAGGGCTGTGAGGCTTAGACATCTCTTCAAGCTCTGGTGAGGACAGAACTGCAAAGGGTCTTTGGTCGGTCGGGGAATGTGGATGCGAATCTACACTGTTGTTATCCGGAGCCGTATCCACGGAACTATCTACGTCGTCGTACATGCCCATCAGGGCTGGGGGGGAATTGCGGATTAAGTGGTTTTCCTTGAGGAGCCATCTCCCTTTATCGATCAACACGCCGTCATTTGAATTACATTCTGCCGCATCTGTTGCCACCTCGGGGTCTGCTTTGGGCAAAGTGGCAGCACTGACATAAGAAATGTCTCCTTTTGATGCTTTGGTTCCCGAGTCAGAAGAGGAAAACCTTCCCTCTGTTTTTAATCTTGGTTCTGATTTACTTTTAAGGGAAGGATTTGATTCATTACATTCAGCAGATCCACGTCCTGGATCCCTGTGTTCAGCAGACATGTTTCCTTGCTCATCCCCACTCTCTGTGACGACATCTATGGATTCCTGAGTATTATATCCTCCGCTCTCTGACGACTCCGGTCTGTAATCAGATAAGTCTGAAGAGTCGGGGGATGGGAGTCGCTTCAGGCCACACAGACGATCCTCTTTGCTCTTGAGGATTTCCATTTGTTTTGTGTGTATGACCTTTGCGCTTTCGGGTTCTATCCGAACATTACCCAGAGTATCATATTTGAATACAAGGGAAGAGGACTGTAGGGCGGAGTTAACAAAGTCTATTAAGTCTTGTGATATTTCCACTGGGTGGGATGCCTTGCTTCTCTTTTCCTTGTCTTTTCCATCTGCTCCGTCATCTGTTCTCAGAGCAATATTGCTCCCATCACCCTTTCTGCCTTCATACTGACTTTCATTTAAACTGGTTCTTACTAATCCAGCCTCATCTTCTGCAGTATTTGCATGAAGCTTCTCACCATCGTCATCCTCCGCATCATCCTCATCATCTTTATCATGGTCTTCTTCACAGCTACCTTGTGGTTGTGAATATCCATCCTGCACACACTTCTTGACAGCAGAAACATCTGCATCAACGATGGTCAGTTTGCCAGTTCCTTCATCCTCTCCATTGTTTAACTCTGTCTCTTCCACTCTCACGCTTAAATCCAACGCATGCTCTTCCACTCCATCTTCCATTTCTTCATCAGATGATCGTTCCTCCTCCGCTTCCTGTCCAGCTTCTAAATCAACCGTATCTTCATTATCCTTCTCCTCCACCTCCTCACCGCCATGTCTGTTACTCTCTGCATCGTTCTGCTCCCCCGCCTCCTTCTCATCAGCATCTCCTTCTCCTTGTCGCTCGGTCGATTCTCCAGAGGTCTCCTCCCCCCGAGTCATTCTGTCCTCCTCGCCCAACATCTGTTCCTGGATTGGGCCGCCCATCTCAAAGTCATATTCAACACACTCTGTTTCCTTTTCCTCCACAACATCCTGTTTGTCCTCCCCCACCTCGCCAACCTCCACTCTAGCTTCTGCCAAGTGCTGCGTCTTGTTGCGCCCTTCATCATGTTCTGTTTCACCTATGCTCTGCTCATACCATTCCTCCTCCTCATTCTTCACCTCAATCATCCCCTTGTTTGTGCCTTGACCCGCACCTGCTGCGTTACCCTCCGCCTCATTCCATCTTCCCATCTCATCGTCATCCATTTCCTGCTTTTTGATGTCTTCATCGAACTCCTCTCCTCCATGTTTTACCGGATCGTGTTCCACTTCCCGTTCTCTGTCTATTCCCCTGAATTCAATGTCTCCGTGCTTCTCCATATCTCCTATTACTTCATACGCCTGCTCTGTCAACCTCTCCTCATACCCTTCTACCACACAATCTTCTTGTACTTCTGCCTTTTTTGTGTTGCCAGATATTTCTGAACCACATCCATCATTCCCAATGCCTTGCTCAGAATGGTTTTCTAATTGCTTTGCTCGCTGTTCATGCTCCCCTGTGACGGTCTCTCCTGCTTCTTCCATTTTCTGACCCTCACCTACTTCTCGTTTTGAATCAAACAAGAGACCACTGTGTTCTTGACACTGTGATTGTGTCTTAATAAAGTCGTCTGACTCTTCACCGGGCACGTGTCTGTTTTCTTTTTCCTCTGCCAGGCCTAATGAGCCAGGCTCTTGTGACTGTTTCATCTCATGGCCGAGTTCTTTGTGAAATTCCTCCTGTTCTTCTTGTGTTTCTGAATCATGTATTTCTTTTTCCAAATATGTACTCTTTTCAAATACAGGATAGAAGATTTTAGTTTGTTGAAACATTGATGAGATTTCCTCTCTTAGGTCTTGTGGCATGTTGAGCTCTTCCATGATGTCCTTAATAACGAAACTGTGATCAGCAAATATATGACCTGCTTCCGGTACAATATCTCGGGCTAACTCTTCCTCAGAGAATGTTGGGGACAGAGGTTCACTTTTAAGCCTTTGTCTTACCGCCTGGAAATCTCTCCAGTGATCTTTGAGTTCAGAGGATGTCCTAATCTGCAAATCTGTTAGACTTGATCGTTGTAACACCTGATCCTCTATAGTGGAAATCTTCTGCAATGATTCCAACATGAGCATGGCTTCTGAGGTGCTTCTTGAACCGGGGCTTTGTGGACACCCTACTACCACATCCCTTTTTAATGTTTCCCACAGGGCCATCGCTGACAAGAATGAAAGGAGAGCTTTAGAGGTAGACCCAAATACTGAGGCCACTTGTGATGAGAAATCGGGAAGGCTCTTAGACTTCTCGATATTACCTGTCTTCTCAGGCTCAGAGGCCCTTCTGATGTACTGAATAGAGGTGCAAAGTTGGCATAGCACTAGTTTTAATGTAGCTTGGGTGGTTAAGAGATTGGAGGGGGATGACGATGGTTCATTTTCAACAGGACCAATGGCCTCAGAAGATCTGTGCATCCCCATTGTCTTCTCTTGTTCTGTGGGGTCTATTTGGACACTCGGCATTGAAACACATAATTCCTTCGCTCTCTGTGTGTTGTCTGTTGTTCCTTGCTGGTAAGACCTTGTTGTTAGAAGAACATCTCCATGTAAATGCTTCTTTCCGGATGTGTTTGTCTGACATTCGTTGACAGCCTCACAGTCAGAATCATCACCGGTCTGAAGCACAGCCTTTGTTGGAGGTTCTGGTTCCTCTACAGCTGCATCTTCCATGTATAGGACTGAGTCTGGGCTTATTTGAGTCTGTAGCCACTTTTCCACATATTGATGGACTTCAGATGGTGAAGGATTCTCACTCAACCCTACAGTTTGTTTTGGTTGTACAATATTTAGCAAGTTTTTCTTCATTGGAGGCTTTCCTGTGTCTTTCTCAGGGATATTTATATTGAAGCGGTTTTCCCTGGGAGCCCTCTTCTTCATCTTAATCTCTCTCTTAGTTGATGGACCATTTGCTTTGTCAATGTTGGGTGAGATGGCTTGATTTTTATTGGATATTTTGCCTGCCCATACCCCATTTTTGGCAGTTTTAAATTGTTCAGTTTCCTTGCCATTCTGACCTTTTTTACCACTATCAGATAACCTACCACTCTTTTTACCTACGTTGTGGTCACGGAGCTTCTCCCCAGAGGTTATCTTTATGGAACCTTTTTGTTTAGTTTCTGTGTTTCTAGACGACAGGGAACTTTTCTTCTTTCCTGTAGAATGGATTGCTTTTTTCTTCGGCTCTCCTGGTGCTGGATTGTGTTTTTCTAGTAAATCTGCTTTTGCTGGATGTCCGTTGTGACTTGAAGTCGTTTTTTTGGGAGACATTGGCTCTGATGACAACAAGAACACTCCTTTTGGTTTGTGCATTGAATCAGTAATGGAGGGCGGCTGCGTAAAATCAACGACATGATCAATGCTCTCTGAGAGTGGTCTTGATTCGGAGGAGGCTGATTTACTCTGTGGAGTTTTAGAGGAACTATTTCCTTGTATGTCTTCATTCAAACATTCATTTTTTGCTAAATTGCCGTAATCACCCTGCCTCTCATAAATGTGCATCACCGTCTCCAGGGTCTCTACTCCATTGTTTTCTACCTGGAGGACATCGGCTACCGCTGATGATCGGGTGGAATGTTGCGATGCTTGACTGGTAGCTTCAACTGTCGCAGTTCTCCTTGGCTTGGGTCTGCTTCTGCTGCTACTGCTGCTGGTGTTGTTATGTCTGACCAAACAGTACTCCTCAGTCACCTCTGCTCCAGCTGTCTTCTCCGAGTAGGAATAGCGCCCTATGGTACTCTGTTGAACCCCCAACTCTGTTACCGTTTTGATGCACTCAACAGACGTTCTATTTTTAACATGACGAGTACCTGACGTTGGGCTTCTCTCGGAACCTGATTTGGATTTGTCTGATTGTTTGGGAGTATAACTTTCACGTGCTCTCCCACCACTCAAGCCAACACACTCCCCATTTGCAGCGGGATGGTCTGCTTTGGATGCATCACCGCAGATGCGAGAATAATCTTTGGCCATGGTGTTGTTTGGATCAGGCGAGCAGTTGCCTGTCCCGGACTTTGAGGAACAAGCTGTCCTGCGGTTAAGGCTGCTGCGGCTCAGTGTTGTGGTCCAGTGGAGCAGCTCCTCTTCCTTGATGGTCAGACGGACTTTCATCTCCACTGTCATGCTTCCATCTTGGTTCACACGGAAGGACTTTTCAATATCCTCCTCCTGTGGCAGAATACAGGCGTGAGGTTGCTCCTGTGATCTCTTATCTATGGATGCATGGCTTCCATTGAGGTCTGCTTCCAACGATCCATTGTGGTAGTGTTGGTGAATGCTTCCGTTCAGAGACGTGTTTATCTGGTCAGCCATATATCTCTCTGAAGACAAAGAAAAGTTCCTGGAGTGTCGTCCATTGGAGTGTGGTCTGTTGTTACCTTAAATTGAAGGTGATTGATATTGCAAGGTTTCGTACATAGGACAGAGGCAGAGAGAGAGAGAGAGAGAGATAGGGATTAGTAGATTAAGAAATAATACTGACAATGATGATGATAAAATAAGATTATTTTGAGATGGTTAAAGCATATAGAAGATGCATTAATACTTACA
Source organism: Malacocephalus occidentalis (assembly GCA_900312585.1). Taxonomy (NCBI): domain Eukaryota; kingdom Metazoa; phylum Chordata; class Actinopteri; order Gadiformes; family Macrouridae; genus Malacocephalus; species Malacocephalus occidentalis. Next base: position 9,868 of record OMOU01042384.1, read on the forward strand.
AGCCAAAGGCTGCAAAATAGGTTGTTCTGCTGCATCTGAGTTGGCAGATTGTGACATGTTAGCCATCGTATGGACATTGTAGTTGGACAACGTAGGCCTATGTTCGTTCCCCAAACGAAACGGTTCATTGCCTGCAGCTACGATGATTCCAGAACACAAAATAAGAGCAGCAAGACCATCAACCTAAAGGAGGAAGAATATTTTAATTACAAGTCACCAGTCATCATGATTTCAATGTCATGAAGCTTGTAATTTTAGTTCTATAAATGGATCAAAATCACTTTTGTCTAAAACCTGTTGAGTTCATTGAGCTAATTTAGCTACAGGGTCACTTGAGGGAAAGAGCAGGGATGAGGCACGATAAAGCAGGTTCAAAGGTGGATGACGGCGTTCAGACAGCAGGGGGCAGATACCTTTAGCACCTTCTAGGACATTTGTACGTATTAAGCTACATCCGCCTAATTTTGAAGATGTCAACAATGATTGCCATCCAGGCCATGTGTATCATCAGAAATAATCTCTGTCCATACCACATGGCTAGAAATGCATATCACATGACCATTCATGTAGCTAACAGCTGCTAGCATAGACAACAATATAACGCCTTTAATTTGTTATCCATATTGTATTAACCACCGGCTCTATTTTATTGTAATTGTAAAATGAGCGTGCTATAAACTGATAATGTCGTCATCTCGTCTGCCTAGCAGCAGCATGTACCCTGCTATGTGAATGTGTGCTGTACAGGACACATTTTAATTCAGATTTATTTTTGGGCCATGGAGGAACTAAAAGTGACTAAATAGTCTGCAGATATCAGTCGCAGACTTGATGTTTTGCATGACAGAATACATAGGCCTAAGCCCTAAATTACAAATGACATAATGAGACGGTAACATAATGATTTCAAACCAAAACACCAGAAACACTTTCAACAGAAACACTTACTCTTCTGCCATCGGGAGAGTAGAGTTTCAGGACAGGAAACTGCATGACCTGAGAAAGGTTATCCAACAGAGCATCAAATGTCGGCGCCGTTCGTTTCTGCAGCACGACCGTGCGCTTCACAGTGGGGTCCCTGTTCTTCACCACCACCAGCCTCCTTGGGGTCCGCACCGACACCCTGTCGGGGACCTTGGCGGCCTTGGAGTCGTAGCCTTCGATCCGCCTGCTGTTCCCCCTGCCGATGCGGCGGGTCCGGCCGGTGCTCAGAGGCCTGGTGGTGTTCCACGGCACCTGCCGTCGGTGAACCGTCGACAGGTTGAGAGGTTTGGCGCGTCGCTGGTCCGAACACACGTATGACCCCCCATCTTGCAAATCGTCCAGGCCCCTGACTGAGTGGGTGCCGCGAGGGGTGCTGATGGTCCTGACCCCGAACGGCAGAGGTACTTTCTTGGAAAGGGCGTCCAGCAGGGCATCGAAGGTCTTGAATGTCCGGCCACTGATGACCATGCGATGCCCGCTGAACTTGGGGTCCCCGCTCCTGTAGAAGCACACTCGCTTGGAGGCTGAGGGGTCAGGGATGGGATGTAAGGGTCTGGAGGTCAGGGTCCGCACACTCCCAGAGGACGCCCTCTGGGTAGGGGCATGGAGGAGGGGTGGGCTGCTCATGTCGTCTTGGGGAGGAAGCTGTAGAGAAACACAGAGTGAGTGGTGGTCTAGCATGAAGCATTTGTCTATATAAATGTATCGTTAACATACAAGCTATACATATTTTACGTTAAGTTTGTAAGTATGCATACATTGTGCTCACCTTAATTCAATTAATTGTGTGTCATTAGTGTAATTATCCTGAAACAAAGCAACATATTGAATATGTATGTTTTTTTCACATATTTATTTGTTTATTTATTTATTTATTTGATCCTTAATCATGTTCTTGCATTATGTTTGCTTAGGTTTTTCAACTATGACGTGTAGGCTATAGCATAGTATAGCATGTGGCAGTGGTACAGAGCTCAATCTGCAACATAAAATACATGACACTTGAGCAGCAATACAGTTTACCGACTGTTTGAACCCTTGTATAGCTTGTTATGCTGTAGGTTTGCTATTGGTATTAGTGGACTAACTGTGTTATTGCCATATACCAAAGTGAATTACTTGTCACTCAATGTAAACAGAGCAACTGTGTGGAGGAATTATCATTGAGCTAGGCTATAGGCCTATAGGCTGTTAAATCCAGTTAGAACGTCGTAGATAATACCCATTCGACATTGTGCAAATGCAAACAAAATGAAGGAATAACACAGGTATAATAAATGTGTCTCACCGTAGCTTCCATTTTTGTAGAAAAGTCACCATGAAGACGGGAGAAGGATTGTACCGTACCGCGTGTTGGGGAAAGCTCCTGAGCGGCAGGAGGCTATTTTAGGACAGGCAACACCACGACCAATTTGCTTAATCTTTGGTCACTGTTAAGCGGCACATCAGGAAAAGACACCACCAGTGGAAGCAATGAAAACATGTCTGATCGTTTCAATTGACCAAGTGTGAACATGCAATGCCAATGCGTTTTGCATAAAATTCTGTCAGACTGACGTGCTGATGTTTAGTTCTAGTTTTGTATGCGATTCACAGGGTTAAACTACTTTATGGTGGTCACTTTTTCTTTTATTTGGATGAGTCTGTTACAGCAATATGCCCCAACTGTCTGTTGTTTGATCTGATAGTTAAGGAATACAAAAGAAAATGGCCCACATTTGAGAGAAGTATAGAAATAATGTCTGGGTGACATAAAGAAAGAAGTCAATGAGAGTGAAAGGTGAGTGTGGGAATCTGTGTCTTGCCTGCTGCTCGACAGATGAATATTGTCCACACTGCTTGTATTTTCCCAGGAGCTCCATAATGAGATTTCAGTAGTCTGGGCCTAATAGGGATTAGGTGAGAGGTCTTGGCGTAGGCCTATGTGCTAACCCTGCCGCATGAGGCACAGCAACACAAGGCACATTTGCCTTGCAGCATACTTGTGAGTAATTAAGGAAAAGTTGGAAATGATACAGGCTTCCATACTGTGTCCACGCCTACTTTATATAGTCTGTTCAGTCAACGCTCAAAGAATTTGATCAAAGAATTTGTGAAAAATAAAACGTGTTGTCATTATTCTCAGTGACTGTTTAAAAGCCTGTCACCACTAAATGTAGAGACCAGGCAGAAACTAGGCCATTGCTTGTGAATGAGCGGGCTGATCGGTCTTACCACCAGCATACGTTTTAGAGATTGATAGGTTGTATTATTCAATATGTTTAAATTGTCCAGTATGTGTATTCATTATGTGTAAGTATTTGGGCAGGAACTATGGTATTTTACAAGGGGAAGCACGTCGTCATGTTGTTGTTATTGTTATTGTTGTTGTTGTATATAGGCCGACTTATTTACTGTTATATCAACTACCTTCTTTATGAGTTAATTGTACATGGTCCCTTCCAACATTTTATAACATGCAAGGAACTCAGGCTTGCTTTTTACCTTTTGGACTAAAAATTCCCGCGTTGTCTAACCGATTAAAAATGCATTTGAGCAATAGAAAACGCTCACCAAAGCTCAAAAAATGACTTTACCGCCATCTAGCGACGAAGTAAGTGCTGTGTCCACAAACTGCATCCGTCACTCACATCTCATAACAAGCGGAATGGTTGGAGGTGTATGCAGTATACGAATGAAATTATTGGATGTGTGAATGCACTTGTGCTTTCTCAGTTGATGTCGGTGATTCTAGTTCGCCGAACACGACCCGAACCTGAAAGAGACTGCTGTAGCACACAGATATGCATCAATGTGCCGTGTGTCGATTAACCGTCCCTTGACCGACTCTGTGTATCGACTCGTCGGGGCTGCTACACAACGGTGGGTCGGTGTGCCGTGCCGTCCGCCAAGCTGTCGCCGCTGGCTCGCTTTTTTTTTTAGTGGCGTGGGTCTTTGTCGTTATATTATTTTCTTCCCGTCTTGGATACATTTTTTTAGTTCACAGTCAAATTGCAATCATGGGGAAAAAAGAAGAGGACGAGATTATTCGGATTGCAAAGAAAATGGATAAAATGGCGCAGAAGAAAAGCGGGGTGAGATGCACCGAGTGATAGCTTAACCATTCCCCTTTCTCGTTTAGCCCTCCCCGGCGGATGTTGTGGTGTTAGCGTCGGTGGCTTGGCTTGGCAAATGTTGCTCCTAAATTATTTGAGTGTTGTGTTGTGTTGTGTATGTGCAGTGATCTGGGCTTCATGTTGCCCAAATACGTCTCGTATGAATCGCGATTTCTCTAATAAAAAGCCATTTCCAGAGCCCCTTTTTGTCTTAACTTGCCGCTCACATTGACTTGTAGCTAGCTAGCCCTGTTCCATACACTGGCTATGGTCATTGAGCCTCTTGTAGCTTGTCCACGGTTTAGCCGACTAGCCTGTGCTGCTAGCAGCATTATTACCAATGTCGTTTGCATGAGTGTTTTCTCTCCCTCTCATTGTATTCGTGCATCAACATATCCAAGTTTGCTAAGTAAAAGTGATTATATAGCCTATATCTAGGCTGATCTTCACATTCTTAAGTGGATCACTATAGCTAGCTAGCTATATAACTCTAATATATAACTGATTGGAACTTAAAACGTGAGCTCGCTTTATTTACTTCCCGTATGTGTACATGCATTAGCAACATGCGTTTATAGTGCTGCTTTTATCTGTGGGTGCTTTTAATGTGAAATGAAACGCTGACTGAATGTCCTTCCTCTTCTAGTCCGGAGCGTTGGACCTCCTGAAAGAGCTTCGCAGCGTCCCCATGACCCTGGAACTACTGCAGGTGCTCATCCAGCATCTTGTTGACATTGCATGTGTGCCTGTTGGCTTCATATGTGACCTAGGAAGTAATGTGTTACAGGGTCACGGTGATGTGTTACTCAACATTTTAGTTAAAATATGTGTATTATCTGCTATTCTTCTATTGGACGCACCTGGCCACCAGGTGAACAGTGAATAAGAGTTGAACAGACCAAAACATTGGGACACAATCTTCAACTAGATTACACTGTCTTAAAGCCATGTCACACTACAGCGTATGAGAGAAACGTATGAGTTGCGTATGAAAATGGGAAAAATAATTAGCATACGCACAAAAAGCCCTTGAGATTTGTGCGTATACGTACAG
>OMOU01042388.1:6668-22803 GCA_900312585.1 Malacocephalus occidentalis
TCTGGTGATACGACATGATTTCTTTCTTTTTGTTGTTTTGCTCAAGTAGCAGAATGTACTGATCTAAAGAGAAACACAATTTGGTTCTAAAGATCTAAACCAGGAAGCATAACAGCAGAGGCTCCAGGGCCAGGGCTCCCCTCCCCACGTGTAAATGTTCCACCGAAACAAGTTAAGCCAATTGTGATTGTTTTAAAGAAATACAAACAAAACCACTTTTTCCCCCCTATCCATAGTTTCAGACAGGCCTTCTCCAGCGCTAAAGGAAGTGTGGCCATAGGTCTGGCTATGTGAGACGACTACGGAGGGAACTCGAAGTTGGAATCAACTTTGACCCAGCACACCGCATGACATAATGTGCCAACCAATAGATGTGCAGTACAGTCCAAAAAGACAGAATGTTTTTATTTAAAAAGAATACTGTATAATATTTAGATATTCTCTATTTTATTTTTATTCTACTAATGTCAAATGACAAATGAAAGTGTGTTGTATAGAATTTGTTGAGATATCTGCTCTCCATCTGCTCTGGATCAAAAAACATAACATATAAAGGGCCATTGTAAATGTGCCTGCCCGAGAAAATAATTCCAATAGGTAGGCTAATTTTATCAAAGAAATGCTGGTTGGCCGATAGGCCTATACTTGCATATTGGGTAGGTGGCTTAAGATATGTATTAAAATGTAAACTATGTACGCTCACTGTGTAAATATATGTAAGGCTTGAGAAACTAGAGGGGAAAACCGCTTTTACGAAAACCAATATTATTCCGTATGAAAGTGCTTCAAGTCATGGATAGTGGGCGGAGTGAGTCTGGTTACTTTGTTCATATTGTATGTATATTAATAAAGCAATTATAAATGGATGTTTCATCTTTTTTCATTCCAGTTTTATACCCCAATATCGTATTGTGGTGATTTTCAAGCGCGTCTCCGTTCGGATTCGTGGTTCCAGCCAGTCATTGATCCACAGGGGTTGCCCTTCGACACGTGTCGAGACCAATCGGACCAATCACAGCTCAAGCGCCACCCCTGACTTGTGATTGGCCAGCCCACATAATTAGCGCATCTTTCTCTCGGCTCTCTTGTACAACTGTGTCACTCACAACAAGAGAGACTGGAAATGGCGGCTACGGCAGCACTGGCATGTCTTGTCTCCACCAGCATGTTTCTATACTGCTGCACTGGCTTTCACGAATAAAATACCCGAATTATCTGCTGCTCCAGCAGATAATTAGGGTATTTTATTCGCCCTGCTATTAATAATTATTAGCAGTTATTAGCCGTTATTTGAGTTTTCTAACACTAGGGGGTGTACTTGTGTCAGTATAAGAGTAGTTATACATCTAAATTCAATCCAATTCAATTAATGAAATACTAATGATATAACAATAATGTTCTGAATGTTTGTTCAATGTGCATTTGGCTCTCTTCCTCACACACACTGCTATTTTATGGTTAGTCAATGCTTACAAGAGAACTTCGCATGTGATGAAATACCATGTGGAAAGAATCTGGGGGCACTGATACGATTAAGTAAAGAAGGGTTTCCTAGAACTTGATGAGTGATCAGGGTGTGAAGAACTGAATGTCATTTGAAAAAATGCTGTTTTGAAGGGTTTTCCGAAACATACTGTCCATACAGGTTCAGCTCAGTGAACTTCAGCTGTGGCCTCTATCAGTGACATCTCACTGCAGAGGCAATACCTGTTTTGTCACAATCCAGATAAGTCTGCACTCCAAATGGGTCCTGTCAATACAGTAGTTGAGTTCCCAGAAGGGGAACTCACCTGGGAAGGGGAGGACATAAATACAAATCAGGAAATCACAGCCAATTCATATATAATATAATATATAATAATGCATTATTATGTCCTCTCCTGTTCATTATTTGAATAATTTAAACCTAGAGTCTTTGGGGTAGGGCCAGTTCCAACTTTTCATAATGCAGTGCTCTCCCTGGGGCAGCAGTGGCTCAGGAAGGCAGAGCAACCAGGAAGTTCCTGGTTCGATCCCTGACCCTGCCTAGCTAAGTGTTGAGGTTTCCCTAAGCAAGACAAGTAACTAACTAACCCTAATCCCAACTGCTCCCGACAAGCTGGCCTTGCATGTTTGTCACCGCCATCTGTGTATGAATATGTTTCCAAATGGGCAAATGGATTCAGCAATTTGCTGTGATGTTGATCTATTCTGATTCTCTCATTCAAATGACACATTTTCCCATCATTCTTAAGTTGAACTTACTGATCTGCGTTGCATTCAGCACCCATGTCTCTGCAGCAGACAGCAGCCTATGTGGCCTCGGCTGTCAATACCTCAGCCATGCATGTCTGTGTTTGTTGAAACCCATCCTCCCCTGAGCTGTGTAATGTAACCCTTAGGTGTCAAGATGAAGCGTCACAGCGGGCAGAGGACGGAGCAAAGAATGAAAAAACTGCGTTTTCATTACAATTGAAAATGTATTGTTGACTCAACATAGACAGGTGTGTGTGTGTGAGCGCATGCATGCACATGTTTGTGTGTGCACGTGTGTGTATGACTGCATGCATGTGTGTGTGTGTATGTGTGTGACTGCGTGCATGTGTGCATGTGCGTGACTGCATGCATGTGTGTGTGTGTACATGCTTTGTGCATGTACACACACACAAAAGTATGTATTGTAAAAGAGTGCTCAAATTGCCTTGTCCTCGTAATACGAAATATGCAAATGTCATGATTCATGGGAAATGATTGGCCGAGAAGACATCCGATAGCTCTCATTTCTCCATGAACAAAGTCTGAGGGTCTGCTGAGTCTGCAGCAAATTCCAGACGTCTGTGTCTGCATGTTGAGGTTTCACGAGGCCAAAGAACAATCCACAGTTTACACGCACACCTTTTCCTCTGAGGAGAAATAGCTGCTCTAGGATTCCAGAATGACATCATTCATACATATTCAGTGAAGGATGGATGGATGGATGGATGCAATCAACAAACTACTTTGTGTTACATGCGCTACAATTGTTTGGATGCATTAAAATAAATCCAAGATGCAATAGATCACCATTAAATTATGTTGCCAGAAAAGATCACACACATACAGTATATAATTATATATATGAAGCCTAAAATGCAGTCAAATGACAAAAACAATAAAGAGCAAATATGAAGAATAGATAAAGAAGTAGTGACTTGGATGAAATGTTCTTACATGCTGATAAAAGGATAACTGTAGTAACATTCATCTCATGACTTACACAGAACTTACACACAGTTCTGATGTATAGCATCATTCACTAAGTCAACCGTTCTTTAAACTCAGAATAGCAATCTTCATCTTGGCTCCAGCCAGGATTCTACAAGTTGTCCCTTAATTCGTATCTTAATGTCCCACCCTGACATCTGGACCGGCTTTCTGGCTTCCATTATTCAATGTGAAAAGGCTTTGATTGTTCTCGGTATAGTTTGGATCCTGTCTATCCACGAGATGATGAAACTGTCCCATCACGTACTTCTGGCACCTGACTCGTTCCGGGGTCCTGACCTCACCATTCACTCATTGTCAGGTTGTTGTTGTCTTCACTTTGTGGGAGTCATTTTTCAGATGTTCAGAGATGACAACTTCTTTGTTTTTTGGTTTCCCTCCCCCATGTAACTTTCTTCCTTCCCAGTGAATCTGTGTTCCTAAACCTTTGTTCAGGTTATTCCTCGTCTCCTTGACGACCCGCCCTCTGCCAACCCCCCTCCAAACCGTGCCATTCTGCCATGACGATTTAGCAGGGTCCATCCTCCCCTGCCCCTGGTCTATGATGTTCCGCAGAAAGGACATCAAGAGAACATCTCCACCTTTGCATATATGGCATCAACCCTCCTTTGAAATTTCTCCGGAAACATTTCTGTTGGCCCACCATGGATGTGGAAATCTACTCATTCATCGCTATCTGTTCCACCTGCACACAGAATAAGACCTCCCACAAGACCCCTGCCAATCCCCAGTCGTGCCTGGTCCAACATCTCACTGACTTTCTGACCACCACCATGCTCATTGTTATTGACCGCTTCACTAAGACCGCCCACTTTATTGTCAAGCTTCCCTCAGCTATGGGAGAATGCTGATCTTTTAGTTTTTTATGTTTTCGGCCCGCAATTGTGTCCGACCGAGTTTGTCACCTTTAATGTGTTCACTGGGTTTTCAGCATCCCAGGAACACATGTACTGGTGTCAGCACACCTGGAGATATGCCCGCTGTGCCACTACTCGGTCCTAGCATCAGCCAACCGCCACAGCACTGCAGTATTGCCCCAGTTAAAGGGTTTGACTCCTCTCTAAGTACCAGGCTTTAAAGATGGCCTCCCATAAACATACCATAACAAAACCCCATGTTATATTGGACCCTTTGTGAGTCCCTTGTGTATAAACTGTGTTCAGTTTTTTACCCATCATCCGAGTTCTGGTGAATTTGGTCCACTCGTACTCCTGAACATGAACAGACGGATTGCAGAATGTGATAGAACAAAACAGAAATGGTTTATATTGTAATAATCTTAAACCTTTCCAAATGAATCACAAGACCTAAAAAGTGCACATGCATAGTCAACCAGATGAACCACGGTCAGGTTCTACAGAAAAAATATCAAACAAATCATGCCAGTGTGGGCAACACTAGTTGAATTGCAATCCCGCTTTGATAGCTGCAGTGATACCAATACCAGTACACAATGCCGCGAATGAGAACAGTTTGGAATTCATCGTGACACCCTGAGCTTCAAAGGATGCTGCTGTGGTGGGATAGATGAAGCCTCATGGCTCTGCTGGCACATGATGTGATATCAGCTGTTGTCTCAAGCCATGTCAGTTGATGGCGTCGTTTATCTTTTAGGGGGAGTACGGGTGTATTTTCTTCTTTTACCCAGGATCGGGGATTTTTTGTATTTGTTTCCAGGCTACTGCAGGCCTGGTTTGCTGTATCTGGCCCACAATTGGAAGGGAGAACAAGAACAGGGCGTGACTCCAGATTCACGAAACAATCATCTCTGTGTGATATTGCAGCCTAATAACTGACTGGGTCGTTTTTTTGGCACTGTTGTATCGGTAATGACGGGACTCATCTGGGTTTATGGCCAGATAAGATGTCCGTCGGACTGCCATGCAAAGAGTTCTTCAACCTTGTTATACACTTTTTTATGACAATAATTATCAGTAAAACTAAAGGTCAATATGCCACAAGGGGGGCAAAGGTAACTGAAAACCCTGAAGCCTGAAAATCTCCCTGTCTGGTGGTGGTGGTGACCTATTTATGACACTACATTCTCTCCTTTCCCTCCCAATTTTGTTTCCATTCTCCCTCCTTCGCCTCTGGACTGGTGATGGAGTTGAACTGATATGTTTGCCTTATGCGTGTCCTTCTCCACCCCACTCATTGGAGCTGGACTACGCCTGCTCAGCCAATAGGAGTGCACTATGCACACCATGCCTCTGCTGCAGTGGTCTGTGATTTACTGTCTCTTGACCTGACCTCTCTCTTTCTCATCTGCTCTCTCTCTCGCGCTCTCTCTCTCTCTTTCTGGTGTGTGTTTCACATACCACCCACTTTTCTGAGTCACTGGTGGAACTGTCTCTGAAACGAGCCTCAATAAAAGACCTGAAGTTAGCATGCAGCCACACAATGAAGATGATGAAATGCAGGCTTGCTAAATAGGCAGAATATGGATTTGTGTGTGTGTGTGTGCGTGGGCCTTGCCTATAATCTGCCCATGAACAAATGGTGACAAATAGTGACTCTCACTGTATATGCTATAAAATAAATAATAAATACATGTTTTGGACCATCCTATCCTATATATAGTATGTACCACAGTGTCAAAAGAGAACAAAGAGTTGCACTAAAATCCTAACAAACACAAGATGAGTACATAACACAATCGCTGTGTTTTCAAACCTGTGGACGCAAGCAGGTGTTCCAACACACACTGTTCACACAAAGCGTTCCAGAGTTGTGTACGTGTGCATGTGTGTGTGCGTGTGTCTGTGTGTGTGTGTGTGCGCGCGCATGCCTGCCTTGCTACACGTCACTTACATAACTTCCTTTGAATCAGCAGGAAAACCTGTTTCATCCTTGACACCACCAACAGAAACCAAACTCTGGACCTATCCTGCAGCATGCGGGAACTGTCTGTGCTTACTTTAAAACATCGTTCCAGAAACGACAACTGCATTCTGGAATCGGATTTGCAGTTGTAGTTGTAGAAAACTGTTTGTGTGCATGTGTGTGTGTGTGGGGGGCGGGGTCCCGTGTGGGTGTGAATGTGAGTTTACCCTCATGTTTGCCTTTCTTCGACTTTCAGGCTGTCACTCACTGGTGACGATAAGGACATGGGACCTGGGATTTGGGGAATTTTGGGAGTGTGCTGAACGCCCTGGAGCAGTGTGTGCGGGAGCACTAATCACATCGCTCCCCACCACATGCCACAGTTAACATGAAGTTAAGCAGAACATGACAAATAAAATACAATAAAAATACATGGGATGCATTTTGCAGGGGGGGGGAGAGAGAAAGCGAATGAGAATGAGAAACAATGAGTGAAAAAAAATGAGACCACACAATTGTTTTACAAATGAATTCATTTCTAGATCTTAGCACCTAGATTTTCCAACCATAGTAAATACAGCATTTTGTAGAACCATTCTTTTAAAATGCACAGGCAATTACAAAATGGAGCAGATCACACAACCAATTTGAGATACACATGGTAAGCCTAAATGATAGGGGGTTAGCATGCATGATGATAGGTTAGCCTCACCCTGACCTCTTGGGTCATGTCAATCATTTTCATCATTTTTAAGTTTGAGAGGTTTGTTTACACACCCAGTGCTAAGTCACGCCACAACAAAGACTCATCGTTCCACCGAGGATGCCAAGAACCTTAAGGCCAAGGCAATAAAACACTCTTGTTTTAGTGTCCTGTCTCTGCAGCTAACTTGTGGGTTTGGGTTGCTAACTTCATCCTGATAGTAACTAGGTGGACTGGGAATATAGCACATTTTTCATGTCTTTTGCCTTTAAATCCATCATGCACATGCACTGTGATTGGGTCGCTTTTTGGTCATTTTTCATATTTTTACAGCCTATGTGTTCGCAGAAGGTTTCCATCACACTCACTCTCTCATATTACTGTAGTTCCATATGGTTTTGTCATTACCCAGTCGGCGGCGCGGGACACCGCTGGACTGCTAAAGCGTTTTCCTGGCTGCCTCACATTGCGTTGTTGCGCCAGTTTTTGGCTCAGTAAATCTAACGTTTTTTTTCATACAACAATACCAATAATACTAATTCTACTTACAGCAATAACACAAACATGTTGTGGTTATCCCACACGCAGGCCAAAATAACACAACTGAGCTAGAATTGAACATGCTGGTCCTGAGAATATTACGCTGAGAAATCGAAATATCCATCTGTCTGTCTCTCTATCGATCTCTATACCAATCTCTCTTTATCTGTCCATCACGCAAGTCTGTGTCAATATTGCCCATGCGGTGCATTTATCAGTCTCATACGTTTAGCTTTCTTGGGTTTTCTGTACTTTGAGATGTCCGTATTTCCTCTGGACGCAATAAAGGGTTCTTTATACCTGCGTTCTGCGATTGAGACCACACACTTGCTCCGAGCCTCACCTCACACGCAGGAGATTCACAAACACACCCGTGGCATATGTGAACACCGATTAAAAGGTACATTCACCTTTGCACATCATTAGCAGACATTTACGAAGTGAATGCGAAAGGATGCCTCGGCCACCACATACTGAGCACGGTGAATCATCGTTGGAATGTAGATATGAATGTGCTGATTTGGCAGCTTTCCAAATTATGCATCGTTGTACTTTTTATGATCTAGGGCCTTATTGCGGGCATTACCGAAGATGACGTTCGAGTCGCCTAAGTGCCTCCGAGCTCAGAGAGACTTGGTGTCTGTTGGCTGCCTTTTCTGTGAACGCAATAGCGACGTGATTTAAATCAATGGAAAACCCATCCATGACTGTGCAATTCAAAAGAATAATAGGTTTTCATTGAATCTGAGGTGCGACTGGTGGTGGACCATTTTACACATAATGGTCAGGAAAAGATGTTAGAAGCACTCAAGGAATTGACATAATATCCAGAATGTGTTGCATGACAAAACAATATTATTATTTGGGGTTTTTTACGTCTTACACACTCCTGAGCTCGGCAGCTGCAGTGTACATAAACCAGAGCGGACGTAGCCCTAGTTTGGCTTTCATTTTCCATTGTACTGTATGTCTGTGTTCTCGACGATCTGGTGCCATGCTTACACGACACAAATGACTTGTGATATTGTGTTGTGTAAACACTGTTCGTCGCCTGGCAGCAAATGGACTCCATTCCAGGAGCCTGGTGGAGCATGAAGGTCGCATTGCATCATAATGGACGATGCTCCTCCTTGGCTAGGCTCGTCTGTTCCCCGTCAATGAACACAATCACTTTTCCCCCAATTAGTAAAAGTCAAAAGCTCATGTATTATTCTATAAATAGGCCTGTGTATTATGTTATGTTACTGGCCTACGAGGCTGTCAGCAGAACTGCCCCTACCTACCTCCAAACATTCGTCAGTCCCCACGGCCCAGCCCGAGTGTTCAAGAACTAGGCAACTGGTACCACCTTCACTAAAAACAGGCAAACATGGCTCTGCCACGTCCCAACTCTTCTCTGTTCTGGCACCACAGTGGTGGAACGAGCTCTCGGCTCATGTCAGGACAGCAGAGTCACTCACCGGTTTTTCCGCAAGAGACTCAAGACTCACCTGTTCAGAGTTCACCCGAGTCTTATATCCCAGATATTATGCAGGCAACCTATCAAGAAATGTACTAACTTTGTAAGTCGCTTTGGATTAAAGCGTCTGCCAAATGCCCTCAATGTAAAGGTTAATGTTAATGGCAAGAATCAAAGTACAGGCAGACAAACCCCTTATAAATGCAAAGATTGTAAGGAATGTTTATCCATTTTTATAGAGAATCTGCTTGGGCTTTTCATATGGTATCCTGACAGTCATATCTTCTGGCTTCAGGCTCCAATATCCTCACCTCCAAACCATCTGTGGCTTTCACACAAAAAAAGGTGTCTTTGTTTTTAAGTCAGTGGGCGTCACCTGACAGCAGAGCGCCATTCTGCTCTAGACGCCTACTGCTCCATCAGCAAACTTTCAACATAGAAGGCCAATAGTTAGCAGGCCTTTTACACTGGTCTAAGGTTTCCTCGCCTTTGTCTCATGACTGTTCAGACAAAAGCCGACACATTCTTTGTTCTGCCTGCTCTCCTCAGTGCATGCGAGGATCATGTTGCTCTGCTGAACAATGGTCAGTGTGGGAACAAGGCACAAAAAACACATTTTTTGAGAAACTAAACACATTTTGGGAGTAAGTTCACTTAGCGTGCATTGGCAGCAGAACAGAGCCCTTCATAGGTTTTATAAAACAAAATCCACATTGGTTTTTATTACTTTTTACTAACTACACAAAATTCACACAATTTAAACATTGTATAAATCAAGGAAACAAATCTATACTCTTCATGAGTCAAAATGAATTCAATGCTATTTTGTATGGGTTTTCATTTGTTCTGTAATTCCTACACTAGACCTATTCAATTTCCAACCATCCATTATTCGCATATTAGGCCGACTAAAATGCACATTAACATCATACACATTATGCATAGCACTATGCATTGAAACCTCACCCTGGACCCATTATATTACTTCAGTACATATCTTGTCCTTACAATAATAATAAAGTCCTACCTGTTGGCATGTGAGCAGCACATCGGCCTGTGGTTAAATACCAGTAGATATAATGTTGCTGCAGGACAGGGTATACGAAAGAGTCTGTTCACTAGCCCATTGTGTGCTAAAGGCCAGTAAGAAATGTCATCTCTTCAAAAAAACATGTGATCGCTTTTTTCATTCTCTCTCTCTTTTATGGTGTTTCTTTTCCCATGCTTGTGAACAGAACACTTTCTCACGTTTGTGTGCGCATGCCCCAGCTCCGTAACACCCTAATAAAGAAGAGGTGCTGTTGTGCCTGCTTCAAGGTGGCTGTCGTATTGTGGGTGCAGGCTAGGTTGTGGGAGAAATACGAAGACTCTCTACCCCTCTACCTGCTCTCCATTGGCATGGTCATAGGGCAGTGACACTTCAAGCTTCGGTGTCTTACATTCCTGCGTGTAAAGCTTAATTGCAAAGATAAATAGACCTACCAATCATGACAGAGTGGCACCCGGTCTCTACTCAGTAACCACAAATGGCTTCACATCGCTGCCCCGATGTATCGTCCAGGTTCAGAGCTTTATTTTGTGTGGCCTCTGCAAGCAGTGGCCAGTAGTGAAACATTTAGTCACAGATCTTTGTTCGCAAATGTGGTAAATGGGCCGAAAGAGATTTACCAACTCCGATTGGAACCGGTGAAGTGTGATACTGGTGACAATTTCCTTGGTCAGTTGGCAAACGTATCGTGCCAAGTGTGAAAGCTTGTAATGCAATCTATTTTATTTTAATGACAAATTCTACTCACACATGTGCTCTTAAACGTCAATTCATACTCATATATGCAAGTGAAAAGGTCACACTGTAGAACTCTGAAACCCAGTGTATCCCCAGAATCCCCAGAGACTTCTTAACAATGTGTGGTTGATCGTTCCACTCAAATCTAAACGTTCTTCATCTCTGGGTTTTTTGCACGATAGACGCCGGGTGCATCCAGTTTACTTGTCAAAAAATGGGGTGGGCACCTGGGGTAGCCAATCAGATTCTAGCAGGGTCACCGGTTAGGTACAGTATATTGCTCAAGGAAGTTGTTGTTCAACCTGTTCACTTCCTTCCACAAAGCAAACCAAAAAGGTTTCCCAGAAACCTGCTGGTTTTACAAGATATAAGTTGAAAAACAGCTGTGGAAACTACAGCTTTGTGTTCAGGTTCAGTCCCTACTCACGAAGTGGTGAAGTTGACTCCCTTTAAGGGCAAGTGATGAATACAAACCGCCCTCAGAATAGTGGAGAATCACAGCAAGTATCTACTTGTCTTGATCAACGCAAGACACATCTAAGTGTCTTGCGTTGATCAAAACACATGAAGTTTCCATTTACCTGAAAACATTTCACTGTCCCGTATCAAAATATTGACCAATGATAAGAAAACAAGAGCTAAACATGAGCTTTGAGGAAACCTTATTTAGCTTCCTCATGAATAGGTGGCAATTGGCCACAGCATTCCTGTGCTATTAACACACAGAGAACTGGTATCTATGCATGTTGGGTAACTTAGTTTCACTTTGTTAGCATTCTTCAGTCTTGTAAACTAATCAGCTGGAAGCTAGCAAGAGACACTTACATGTATTTGTATCTGTGTAGAGCATCTTTAAAAAATGTAATAACATTTCAATGTAATGTCTACAGATCCCCCTTCTCTTTTATTATGAATGACAGGTAAAATGTGAATGTTATGAATGTACAATAATATGCACACGTTTTGATATGAGCGAACATGCAGACTTGAATATGAATAGGCCTATATCAATATGAAACTAAAGGCTTTATTTTTGTTTGTCTAGCTTTTCTGCAAGAAAACAATAGAAGAGATGGACAACAATGCCATTGAGACTTCAACTATTGTACAACAGTACATCAAAACAACCAAATCAAGCCTTCTGATAGCTTTGTTCCGTCCTGTACCTAAAATGACCTCCACTCCACTGATATTTGTTACACAATACTCGAATAAGCACGACCAGGTCATTTGAGATGTTAACAATAGGATGGCGCTGAACTGGTCCTTTAACCAAGCTAAAACCATGGAGTACAACGTGACAAGTTCCAAAGTTAATGAGCCATATACCTTTTTCAAGATAACCTAATCACTGTCAGAAATTCAGCAATCGTGCCAAGAAAAATAGTAAATAGCTGAGATAACCCTGAGTGACTTTGAAATAAGCTACGTAATGTCTAAAGTCAAAATGTTGATTGTTTAAATAAATATAACTTTTCCTAAGCCAGGTATTAGCAAACCAGTAGGTTAGGAGGAAAAGGGGGCGGACTGGGGGTTAGTAGGCAGACAGCCTCATGTTAGTTCCAGTGCAGAAAATGAATGAGCTATCAAATATTTCTGCTTTATACCCCAAAGTAGTTTAGCTTCCTCAAGAAATACTGATACTGTTAGCCATTTTGAGAATGGCCTCTCTTTTGGCTTCAATACACAGTGTTGTGTTGTGTACAACGTTATATCACGTTACATCACATTATATCACGTTACGTGTTTTATGTAGGAAATCTGTCTTCCTTCCTGTTAATAAAATAATCATGTTAATAATGTAATCAATAACATAACATTCAAATCAGGGGAGAGGCGAGAAACGATGCACTTAAATTAGAGACCAGGGGATGAGTAGGTGGCAATGAAGAAGAGGCAGGTATTTGGCCAGGACACCGGGGTTAGCACCCATACTGGTCTACCATCCATGGACGTACCAGGACACGCCCTGCTTAGCTTGCAGAGAAATCATCAGTGCAAGGCAGGTCAAGACATGGTGCCCTGAGGCAAATGGACAACAACGTGTGTCTATGAAATATAAATCGAGTGAGTCAGCAAGATTTGCTGTGAGACATCAGTTTCCAAGATGATGGCGCCATCATGATGAGTGTACAATTCTAGTTATCGGCTCATCGTAACAAAATAAAATAGTTTAGGGTACAGCATGTAAACATGCTGTATTATCCACCTTGACAAGACAAATGAAAGGGGGGGGGACTCTCAAGAAGGAAGAGCACTGGGCACAGCGAATGAGCCACCTCCGGCACGGACATGCAAGGTGACTGAAACTCAAATGAAAGCCTAAAACACACCAGACAATGAGTTGCAGGCCCCATGAACCAGTACAGAAGTAGAGAAGTAGCAGGCCAGGGGCACAGATGGGTTTAAGGTTGTTTATCAAAAAAATGTAATATACATTTTTTTTAAAAGCAGCAGCCAGTGTCGCAAGTAGATGTATAGATATCAGTTAGGACAGTTTGGTTTCCTGAGAACAGTAAAGATCTATAAAGTAAAAGAAGTAATACATCACAAAACTGTGATCCACAGCAGTGTCTTATTATCCCATGTGGTGTTAAACTGTTCATTCATCATATCCTTCAATCATATAATTTTTGCCTCTGAATCAGTTACAGTATATGGAGGTATATAGATAGCCAAGCTAACATATCAGACTTGGGAGTAAAGTTCATGAAATGTTAAGTGCTATCAAAACTATACCTACATAGATCAACGTTTTCCCAACCCCAACACTACACAACTACACAAATATTTGTCAGAGCGTCCAGCTTTTACGTCTAAACACTGGTGAGTAGGTTGAAAACACAGACATTCTGACTGGCCCGGGCTCGTCTGTAGCCGCTTTGCAAGTTCACATGCATTGAGTCAACCGGTAGCACCCCTCCAAAATTCTTCCCAAGTCTTCCCATTTGGAGTGACCTATATCCACTGTCCCGCCACAAGAAATAAAGAGGTCAACTGTATGCTGAGGGAGAGTGCTTACCGTTGACACCAAATATTGGCTGAGATGAGCTGTGCTGTGCTCCGCTTATGTAAGAGTTATGTCAGGAACTAATTTGTCATGGTCCAGCTACCAGGAAGTAAAAAGAATTTGGTTAGTTTGGTTTGGTTGCGTGTCATGTGGAAGCCCACCTCACACATGCTTTGGTGGGCTTTCGTTTTATGCCACAGTCGGCACAAAAATGTACCCAACTGGGTCTTCAAGGGGATGAAGAATAAACTGGCTATTTCTGAATACTGTCTTTGAACATCCAAAAAATGCCAGTTGCTCTGTACAAGGGGCTAGTCTCCTCCTATGAAGGCTGTGTTATCTCAAGCCAGATTGTAACGAGAAGGTGCAGAGAAAAGTAGACACTAAGCAGATGGTCTGAGTAGTGGATTGAATCAGGCTGACCTTTTTGCACGTTTAACGGCATTTATCAGTGTGGTGATGAGCCCATGGGTTTGTTTGTTTCAATACATTATTTCCGAGGGGATGGGGAATGGGGGAGATTATGTGCATTAGCTGTCAATGGGAAGAGGCAATCCTATAGTCAAGTGCATTTGAACGAGTGTGTTGTTTTATGGTGGTATAATCTTCTGAAAAGCACACTGCATTTTTGGGAGCAAAAGCAATAGTAATATATTTGAACACATCTGGTGAATTTATCAGATACATTTATTTCGCACTTTGTACGTTGCTTCGAATAAAACCATCTGCCAAATTCCCTAAATGTAAATTCATTAGATTTTTTGTACACACTTCATACAGGTCTAAGGTGTTTATTCTTTGACAGCCGTTTTCTCTTTTTTCTACAATTCTGATATCAAATCAATCAAGCTATCAATGGCCCACTGACAGCCTTCATGATAGTGCACAGTAACATCACTATTATCTCCAAGGTTCAGATGATCTGCTCAACTGTGTAAGAACGACACTTGCATTCAAGCTCCAGTCAATGCTTGTCCAGCTGGCCTTTCCTGGCATCTCCTACTAGTCGCTGCAGTAGGACACAGCAAACATCAAATGAGCAAACACACAAGTTTGCACAATAAGGGAAGAGACAAGGACCCGACTCAGCAAGACACAATGATGGGCTTGCAGATAGAGACGTGCAAGTTTCGGAAATCCCCCAACAATGCTATAGGTCATACACACACATACACACATGTTTCTAAAATACCCTAAAGACACGATAGTTTATTAAAAACCCACAATTAGATCGTGAACCATCTTGCTTACTGTAAACTTCACTTCATGCTAGATGTTGGATAAATATAGCCCATTCTTGTATGGCCTGTAAAGTCATTTGCGACTGTAACTGTGATTAAGGGCTATACAAATCAAATTGACTTGACTTGACTGGGCTAAACTGTGTGGTATTTAACAATACAAAAAAAACATATTGAATGAAATGACAAGGCCTCGGTACTGCAGTCAGCAGAATACACAACATATATGATATTCTATCCATATAGCAAGCCAACATATAGACCCTTTTCACACCAGGAAAAACGCATAACATCAATTATGGCTCTGTTAGGTTTAGGTTTGGCAGAGTACCAGTATGGACACAACTAGTCAAGTGAATATACATTGGCCATGCTGGTGCTGCCACATACATACACAAAACCCTTACTTTACCCTGCTTCTGCATGAGCAGGAAGTTACTTTACGCTGCTTCTGCATGAGCAGGAAGTTACTTTACCCTGCTTCTACGTAAACGGGACGTTAATTTACACTGCGATGTGGGAAAAAGGCTCCATTACCTGGTTGGAAACGAAGGAAGTCTGGGGACGCCCATTGACCAAATCGGGGCGGATCCCGAGCTCTTCTGCACTCCCCCGCGGTGTGGACTACTTAGCAGGCAGCAGTAGTGAGCCTCTAGTTACTACAGTACAGGCTGCAACACGTGGAGAGGCAGCAACCCCAGACCCCAGAGACACACAGTCAGTGGCGGATCTTGGTTTTTTGTTTGTTCCCAGACGCACTTTCGTAACTTAAAACCCAATTGATGAGCACTTTTATTTTGTTCATCTGTCGAGCTAATGCTGCCAGGGGTGGCAAGTTTGACCGTTTCTTCAAGAGACTCGTCCGGAAGAAAGACTCTTCACAATTGACCCAAAGAGCCACCAACCTGTTGACCATGAGCCCCGCTGCATAGCAGCCACTGACCGCATCTGGGGGCCTCACCCCGCACCGCCTTCTCTAGCACCTCGATTCATTGTGCGTAAGAAATGGTAGATAAAGGCCCCCTGTTGACCTCGGCGATCATCTTCTACCTGTCCATCGGGGCAGCGATCTTCCAGGTCCTCGAAGAGCCCAACTGGAAACTCGCCGTGGACCAATACAAAGAGGAGAAGGGAAAAATACTCCGAGCCTACCCCTGTCTAACAGAAGATGACTTGGACAAAATACTCAAGGTATGGCCCCCAGTGATGTCTTTGTTTCACCTTCGTTTGCAGCATTAGTTACTCGATAAGTTGTACTTTATGTTTGTATGAGTTGGATGAAGCTTGAATGGATAGGCGTACCTGGATTGTTTGTTGTGGTTCATGGCAG
>OMOU01042391.1:0-13412 GCA_900312585.1 Malacocephalus occidentalis
GGCTGGAGTTTTTTGGCATGCTAAGCTTTATGTATATGAGCCGTGTGTGTGTGTGTGTGTGTGTCGATCGATCGATCCTGCCAGGTTCTGAAGGGCTGCCGGGGAACACAAGGACATAGCGGGCGGAGATCAGCAGTTAGCTGGATTCACAGCTAACTCCATCTGTGAATCATCAACACGCGTCCATTTGGGATGTAGATCCACATGCGTGTCTTTTATTAGTTGAGGTTCAATCTCATCCCAACTTATTGTCTGTAGTCTGCCGTTGGAGCAAACGTTTCGGAATCTGTTCACGTCTCGTCGGCTGTTGGTCGGGGAAACGGTTTCTAAAGCGTTTGTTTTTCATGCAGGGTTTGCTCAGGTGGGTTGTTGTTTGAAGTTTCAGAGAGAGGTGTGTGTGTGTGTGTGTGTGTGTGTGGTGTAGAACAGACTGTGGCTGAGAGGCTGAGAGTACTGGGCCACACACACACACAGACACACACACACACATAGTTATACACACACACACCCCATCACATACACACACTCATACGCACATAACATCAGTCACACACACACACATGCACCCACTTATACACACACTCAAGTACAAACAAATGCACACAGGACTGTCACAGTCGCAGACATAAATACACACAATGTCAGTCACACAGCACAGTCACATACACATCCATAGTCCCCCCCCTGGGCCTACGGCCTCAGCGCCAAGCTTCAGTAGCTTGCCAGACGGCACCATAAGAAGTGTTGAGATGGACTTTAAGTCAGAACCACGGGCTGTTCCGTTGCCTCTGAAACATTTTTGTGTGGAGTGTGAAGCGTGTTTAGCTGCCCTCAATGTGACTTAAACCCTCTGAAGAGCTAGCAATCTCACTGTGACTTAAACCCTCTGAAGACCTAGTCCACACTGTGACTTAAACCCCCTGAAGACCTAGCACTCTCACTGTGACTTAAATCTTCTGAAGACCTTGTCCTCACTGTGACTTAAACCCTCTGAAGACCTAGCCCTCTCTGTCACTTAAACCCTCTGAAGACCTAGTCCTCACTGTGACTTAAACCCTCTGAAGACCTAGCACTCTCACTGTGACTTAAACCCTCTGAAGACCTAGTCCTCACTGTGACTTAAACCCTCTGAAGACCTAGCGCTCTCACTGTGTGTCAACATCAGCTTGTATCAAGTCCACTGTATATCAACCTTACTGTGTACCAAGGCATTCATATTGCTTGATGTGTTTTGCATATATGGGTCGGGGGGGGTGGGGTCTGTTTTCATTAAACAACCTAAAGGGAGGAAATTAAACAGGCAAGACTCAAAAAGGTACATTTGCGTTCCATGCCATGTTTTCTCATGCATCCGTCCATGCACCTAGTTTGGACTGGATCTGTGTCTGTGTTGCTTTCATATTCCTAGTCTGGGAATGTTGTGGAAGCACCTGGAGGCATCAGCCTCTCAAATCAGTGAGGAGTTTTTCCGGCCGGCGGGCCCTGGAGGAGGGGGCGGTGTGCTCTTCACCTGACAGTCATACTCTAACATCATGACAGCAGCAGCAGCAGCTACGGCCGCATAGCCTAGCGGACAGGATGCTCAGGACAGGAAATGAACAGGTACAGGAAGTGTCTGGGGGTGCGCAGGGGAGGGGATGGGGTGGGATGTGGTCAGAGAGCTGTGGTTCCAATGAAGCGCGGCGAGGTTCTTGGCATTGCACATGAAACATATGTGCCACAATGATTTTTTGGGGGGCCGTATATATATAATCTTCTCCCACGCCGCCCCGGACAGCAGTCAGTCCTCTGGCGTTACCACAGATACACAGATGGTTAGCGGTGCGAAGGCTGTGACGGGATTAGATGGAATGCATTTTTTTAAAACAAACTTAACACAGAGCGTTAAAAACAGGAAGGAATTCCTGAACTACGTGTGGTTCAGCACGTATTTTTAAAAGGTTAATTAAGGGCGTTGCATGCTCGGTTTGGGTAGCTTACCAGGAGGATTGAGTTTTAAACGTAATCCTGCTATAAAAATAGCAGCATTTTGTCCAAAGACCGAATTGTTCCACACCCCTCCGATAGTTACATAAGCATCCGTCTTTTGTTAATAAACCATCGAGAGCTTCTTACTGTTTACCCCAAGTCTAACCGGATGTTGACTTATTTTGTATTTGTTGATGTACTTTATAAATCCCTACAAGGGAAATTCATCCCTCTGTGTTTAACCCAGCTAGTACATGGGAGCTGTCGGCTGCCACAGGGTGTAGTGCCCTAGCCTTGCTCATGGGCAGCAGGGCTGGAATGTTCCCTTCCCTGTTTTTTTGGCATGGGAGGAAGCCCACGTGAACATACAAACACAGAGAGAGGTCGCCGCCCCCCACAGGGTTTGACCCCACAACCTTCTCATTGTGAGACAGCTGTGCTAACCACTCTGCCACCCTTTATTATTAGTACTTCCTCACCCCCGCCCTAGGTGTCATGTGACTGTCTAATGAGAGGATTTATCAATTATGGATTACAAAAACAAACAAAGGGATTATGCAAGACGGATAGTGTGGGGAGGGTCTCCTTCGCCAAACAATACTCCTACTCTCCTCCTCCTCTTCTCCTCATGCCAAAAGTGAACTGAACCTGATTCCGCGCCGCAGCGTCTCTCCGCGTTACGACAACACATGAAAGGGAATATTTGATGTTGTTTAATATTAATCATGAATACATTACCATGCAGGCCTGGCGCGCCTTCAGTGCTGCACGTTTGAATGAGGGCACGCTGGCTTTGGAGGGGCTTGCAGAACACGCAGCACTTTAATGGCGATGGTGCTCCACCCCACCCAGTAGGGTTTGATGTCGCTCCACCCCACCCAGTAGGGTTTGATGAAACGCCTTGCATCTCGGATGGGGACACGAACATGAAGGTTTCACTGTCGTCACAGTTGCTTTGTGTGTTGCTGAAGTCGGAGATTTGAACAATACCAGTATAGTTCTTCATGGTCTGATGGGGTTCTGGTGAGGGTGAGATGGGGAGGTGTGGTCTCCAACCAACTGGTATAACTTGACACCTGGGTAGAATACCATTACGAAGGTAGAAGAGACAGACGAAGAGGTCGGCCGAGGATGAAGTGAATAGGGGAAAAGAGAGCAAGAAGCGCCAAACAATGGCGGCACCACCGCCGACCCCCCATTGCCACCTCTCCAAACCGATAGCGGGCTCAACTAGCGCAAACATACCGAAGGAGATTACGCTAATGTGAAGCTAAGCCACCTACGAGGGGGGCCCCCAGCCACGAGCTAGCTAGCTTCCAGAGGTGGCAGCCGTGCACAGCCTGTCAGAGTATCCGGGCTCCCGGGGAACGGCAGATAGATTAATCCTTGCTGTAATCACCGTGGCTAGTTATTAGCCCTGGAGGCTTTAGCGCGCCGGCATAAGTCTTATTTGATCGCTAACACGAAGCATTTCCCAGAGGATTTCACAGCATTTTACTGTAATCATTGGAACATAAAATGCTTCACTCTGCCGCTGAGCAATTGCCAGACAATTTGCATATTTAACCGTGGCTGTTGATGAGCTGTTTGGCAGAGCTGCAACTTCTGCATATGCAATTATAAAATATATATATATTTCTTTTTAAAAAGTTTGATGATCTGTGGGAAATTACAGTCAGGGCATTGTGGAAACAAACATCGTGTGGCTGGTTATGAAACATAAGAGAGGGTATTTACTCATTTAAGACAACAGCTCCTGCGTGTGTTTAGGGAACCAGTGCACCAGAATGTGATCTCGGCAATACCGGGTTGCAGTCGGACTGCCAGCCTGCGTTCTGACTGACGTGTGGGTGTTTGGTTCTCTCTCTGCAGGTCTGCTGATCGGGTCAGGCTGTGCCCTCTACCCGCTGGGCTGGGACAGCGAGGAGGTCCGGCAGACCTGCAACAACAGCTCGGACCAGTTCCAACTGGGTGAGTTTGACCGCCACTCTGATCGTATCTGCATGACCTTCATGAGACCCTTCAAACCTGTTCAATTATGCAGCGTCAAATATCTAAGGCTTGTGAGTCAGCAATGTCCCGCACCACCACATGCATATGAGTTGACCCCCACTTGGGTTCCCGACCCCAAGGTCGCTACGATGCCGACCTAAGAGAACCCTTATCACAGCGCATGCCTATGTCCCCTGACTGCCGACTTCTTAAACGATAATAGCTGTATAACTGTTATACTTAGTGGCTTCCATGGAACAGATGGAACCGACTTCCTGGATTCCCGGCGTTGTTGTCCGAGTGAGATAATCAATACAAACGGCTTCTGTCATCATTTCCACATCATTACCAATAATTGTTTCCCAGACGTTGAAGTTATATGCGGCGAATGCCTGAACACTTGAAAACGGAAAGATCAATTCAATAAAAACCGATCGATATCAAGTATCAATAAGTTGCATGATAAATTATTCTGTGCCTCCACCAAGGTGCTCTAGCATCGTCGTTAGTGATTCTTTGTCCGTCAGTTTATTGATCGCTGAACACTTCTTGTCTCTCGGGGTTATGTGGACGGCTGCAGCGATGCCTTGCTCAAGGAGACGTGGCAAGAGATTTAACCTTGCAGACACACCAGGTTTATACTCAACGGTCCCAATAGGTTTACTATGCTAGGTCTAATTTCTGTTGAACACAACGTTCTCACTCCAGAGAACAGAGGGTTCTCTGTGGGAATGTGGAAACAAAGTGGTATTATTCTGCCTTTTTTTTTGGAAGCTGACCTTTGAACTTTGCCATTTCACTCCATGCCAGAGAACAGCACAAGCTGGCTGCCAATGAGATGATATCATCACTTTGGCATTTTGAGAGAATTTGGGAAAAAGTCAAGACATCTTGTTCTCACTGTAGAATGTTCCGGGCTTTCAAAGGGGAACTGTGCGGGAGATGGAAGTTTGTATTTGCCTCATATTTTTGGCTGGAATTCGCTTGGCTGTTAACTGTTCACCTGATATTATGAAATGCTGCTGCAATATCAGAAGCAATATCAACTACGTTGACTTGACTGCAACAACACAAACCGTTCAGAATACCATGAATGTCAAACTAAATAGAGTCTCATTAAAGAGTCAATTTCAGCTCATTTCAGAGGTTATTTCTGGTCTGTAGGGATACAATGCCAAATAAGCTGTCAGTTTGGAGATGACGCCCAGTTTAATCACAGATGTATGTAAAGCATGAATACAAAATAGCTCAGGAAGCCATCAGAATTGCCAGAGCCAGTAGCATCTGTAGGGCAGGATCAATTTCAATGGCTGTATAATTTAAAACCACATATCACACACACGTCCAGCAATACCCTGCCTCTTTTCATTTAGTCTCTCTATCCATATCACCATGCCCCAGACTTATTCCAACATTTTTAAACCAACGTTCTGGATTTAAGCACTTTATTTACAGGTGCAGCAAAAGTACAAAAAGTCATTTCAGAAGATAAAAGTAGAAGCATTGAAGCAGTTCATCGCCCTGAGCAGCGAGACATGGCTTGTCCTCCAGTGACTCCATGACTGTGTGCATTAAACACACCCGTGGGGGCGTTTCATGCACGGCCATGTTATACCATGTGACACCTGGCACATGGCGTCACATGCGGATTAACTTGATTTGATTAAATCAAGGGCTTCTATAAGTCAGGTCAGGACCCTGATTCGCCTTATCTGCATATTATGGGGTGGCGGGACATTGCCGACTTATTAGCCATAGGTCTTTGATGAGGATTTTAAGGATTTTAAAAAGGTTTGAAAGCTACTGTAAAAGGACCATGATAAATGACTATGATTTATAATAAATAAGCAAAAAACGGTGTGCGTGTGTGTGTGTGTGTGTGGACACAGGATCTAATTGGGGCTTTCAGACCCCAAAAGGGTTATGAACCTCCGCAATAAACACACTGGTGGAGGCGTGGCCTATCTATGGAATCAAACTCTGTTTCAATTTGGCCTGAATAGAGACATATTTTGTACTTTCTGAAACTCCTGAAACAGTGAATGAACATGACTTGAAAAGACAAAACATACCTGAAGATTTCTTTGTGACATCATGATGATTTCTAGTCAGGCAGTGACATCTCCTGACTTGAAAAGGTATTTCATTCACCAATGTGTATATTGGCCATTTATGTCCAAAACCAGACCGTTTGTTTGTGAAAGCTGTTCACTGGTGCTTGCCGCATGTTTCCCAACCAGGTGAACTCCTTTTTCACACAAGGAAATAAAATGTTGAGTCTCAGACAAGAAATGCCAAAGTAGCCTGCAAAATGTTGGAACGCATTCCTAGCATGCCAATGCAAGTGCTTACTTCTTCTAAGCTAAACATAATGGTCTGAAGCACCGATACTAAGCTATACAGCACTGAACATCAGATGTAGTTCAGTTAATATTACAGTATTATCAACATAAACATGTCATTTTAAACAAGCGAAACAAAACTAACACTTTCCTTAATTGCCAGAGTTGTCATTACACACATCACAACACAGTCTTTACGTGACAATCCCTTTCCAAACTTCTAAACCTAACTTCAATTTGCCATACACTGAGCTATGCTGAGCTAGCGCTGACTGTGTAAGCTACACCTCTCGGGGTGTCAAGCTGCAGATCATTCTAGAAGACGTGTCTTTGAGCTGAACTCTCTGTGTCTCTGCCTCCTTGTCCCTGTACAGGTTCCTGTCAGATCGGCTGGGCGTACTACTGCACCGGTGGTGGGGCCGCCGTCGCCATGCTGCTCTGTACCTGGCTGGCCTGCTTCGCCGGCAAGAAACAGAAGCAGTACCCGTACTAGAGGGCGCGGCCCCACATCCAGAACAACGGACCCAAACACCTTGGGATGGGAGAGAGAGGGAGAGAGAGAGCTCCACCCCCTGGGACTAACGGAACAGTATAGCACAGCACGGAACACTACAGCACAGAACGGACCAGAGCCCCATGCAACCATGGCAACCATGGCAACACGTTTCCCCTAACAACCACTGCGGCAACTCCTAGATACTGTTCCCCTGAAAACGACTGGGGCTCCCCTTGGATACAGTCCCCTGACTGGAACCCTTTCAGTGTAGCATAGATACTCGATACACTCAGTTACCCTGACAACCACTGGGACAACCCCTTGATATTGTTTCCTGGGCAACCACAAGACAGTTTGCGGTTTAGTGTAAATACACACAGTTACCCTGACAACCACTGGGACAGCATCCTTGAGACCATTTCCCTAGCAACCCCTGGGACTGTATCATAAATACACAGCATTTCCCTGACAACGCTTGGACACCATTCCCATGACAACCCTGTGGTTACCGTTTCATAGTGTGGCATAAATACAGCTTTACACAACTGGTACTACTCCTGAGGTTTCTCTTTTTAAAAAACAAAATACAAATAAAATAAATAAAGGACCAATCCTATTTGTATAATGGCTATGTAACACCCTTTGGGCTTTTTTGACAAAGGAGTGATCCTTTAGTGTTGGAGCTGTTGTGGATGTCGTGATGTTGTACCTCTCTGTGACAAAATGAGTGACGACGTTGCTTCAGAGTCTGTGTGTTTCTGCATTCTCCCCGTCAGCTCCGCTCTGCCTTAACTACAGACTGAAATCTCAATAAATCTCTTTGATGTAAAGCAATCCAGCCAGCACACAGCCTGCATCTTAAACACCGCCATTTTGGATTATACAAAAACCTGATTATAGTTTTTATTTAACTTTACTTTTACTCTTATGCGTTGTGATATGCGTTGTGTCTGATAATGTATTTTACCCTATTAGCACATGTTTTGTATTCACAAACTATACTTTGACATTGCTTTTGTTTTTGTAAATAAAGGTTTATGGGAATACTGCTGTTGTTCACAGGGTTCTTTCCCGCGACCTCTTGACCCCAGGGTGGGGCGGTGGACATGTGGAAGAGTCCTACGTCATCACTGCCCGGAGTCATGTTGTTGACGCGTGCATTACATTGTCATTACACATTGTGCATGCAGATATTAGTTGATATCCATTTTACATCAGTGTAGACAACACATTTTATATACATTTACATGCCACGGGGTGATAATATGTTCCCCCTCCTTCCTTTGAACATTTTAATGACACTGTTCTTATCTTATATAAAGATAAGTGTACTAATCCAAGTGTGTGGAAGTATGGAACTGTGGGTGTGACAGCAGAAATTAGACAAATAAGGACGGACAGATAAATACTTTATATAAATGTTGCCATGCAGAAGGATCCGTCCAATACCGCTAGTAAGATTAAGGACAGCTCCAGTTGACAAGCAGGACACTCAACACAACACAAGCCACGGTTAAGGCAGGTCGCACCACCACGCCATCAGTGAGCTGCAGATAATGGCTGAGGTAACGACTGGCTTGTTACGTTGTACTGCACACCCGCCCAAACAGGGACTTGAACCCTGGACCCACGGATTAAAAGACTGGTGCTCTGCCGACTAAGCTATGCAGGGTATTGGCCTGGTCAGTACTGATCAGCGTTACGGGCACACTTTGAACTCAAGTATCAACAATGAAAGACAAACTTCCCTGGAGGAAGGAACCTCACTCCCCGCAGGCATTGTTCTTCTTGTAACTGTATTCAGTGGCGTGAATACCTGGGCTGTGAGTACCTGGGCTGTGGAGGAGGAGGGTGGAGTAGGGGAAGTGCTTTGCATGCATCTCCCTTTGTTTGTCTCGTTTGATCATGTTCTTCAAAGCAAATTACTCCTATTTTACTACCAGGTATGGCGTTTATCAGCCATGACAGGTTGTTACAATCCATGTAAAAACTTGAGTCAAGTCAAGTCAAGTCAATTTTATTTGTATAGCCCTTAATCACAGTTACAGTCTCAAAGGGCTTTACATGCCACATCAGCCAAGTGATCATTATGACACCCCCCGAGCCCAAGTCCCCCTAAGGGCAAGAAACGACTCCCTTAATTAACAAGGAAGAAATCTCGAGAAGGAACACAGAGTGGGGGATCCCTCCTTCCAGGGACGGTTCAGAGGGCAATGGGTGTCAAACGAGCATAAGAAAAAAGGAGGGGGTAGCAAAGCATAATAGTAACACAGTACAGATAGAAATGCTAATTTATAATACTGCAAATTTTGAGATGGTGTTGGCTAGAGAGCAGGCTGGTGGTCGTCAGATGGGGTGGAGTCCAGTCATGGTCACAGCAGCACCGTATGGGATGGGAGACATGATGGTTAGATGGAGCACGGTGAGGTAAAGGAAACCTCTACCGTAGTCCCTATCGGCAGCCGGGGTAGGCTAGTGCTTACAGCGTGAATGATTTAGCTGTAATTGGAGCTGAGGGGCACTCCTAGCAGCCAAAAGTAAGGGAAAATCGGTGGGTTTTAAGTCTGGCCTTGAATACAGTATATCAGCAGAGTCCGCCTCCCTGATTACAGGTGGCAGACTGTTCCACAGACAGCTCGATACGCGAATGCTCTGTTTCCTACTGATTTTTTATTCACTTTTGGAATTGATAGAAGGCCAGCCCCTGAGGACCAGAGTGGCCGAGAAGGACAGTAGGGAACAATAAGGTCCTTCAGGTATGATGGTGCGGACCCATGCAGGGTCTTGTAGGTAAGAAGCAGCACCTTAAAGTCTGATTTGGCGGTTATTAGGAGCCAGTGGAGGGAAACGAGAATAGGAGTAATGGGGTCGAACTTCCTATTTCTCGTGAGAAGTCTAGCAGCAGCATTCTGCACAAGCTGGAGGCTTTTCGTAGTGGAATTCGGTAAGCCAGTGAACAGTGCATTGCAGTAATCCAGTATGGATGATATAAATGCATGGATGAGTGTCTCTGCATCCGTGGCTGATAGCATCGGGCGAATCTTAGCAAAACATTCCTAAGGTGGAAGAATGCTCTTCTGGCAATACTTTTCAAGTGAAAAGAAAGCATAGGGTCTAAAAGGACCCCTAGGTTCTTGACGCAAGGGCTTTAGGAAACAGTAGATCCCTCTAAGCACAGTAAGACATTTTCAAATTGTGAATGTTTATGTTTCGGGCCGATGATCATCATCTCGGTTTTCCCCGTATTTAGTTGCAGATAGTTTTAGGACATCCATTTTTTTATTTCAGTCAGGCAGGATTTGACCTTCTGGATCTCAGGGGAATCCTTTGATCCATAGTGGTGGATATCGCCGCGAGGTAGAATGTAAATAGCAAAGAGCAGTGGACCAAGGACTGACCCTTAGGGAACACCAAAGCTTAGGTTGTAATACTTTGATTTTGAGTCGTTACAGACAACAAAATGTGTTCTATCTGTAAGGTAGGATCTAAGCCAGCGGAGAGCAGTGCCTTTGATGCCAACATAGTGTTCGAGACTATACAGGAGGATGCTTTGGTTGATGGTGTCAAAAGTGGCGCTAAGGTCAAGCAACACCAGCATGGAACTTGCGTTGCTGTCCATGGTAAGGAGGAGGTTGTTCACCACTCTGGTCACAGCAGTTTCAGTGGAGTGTAGGGTCCTGAACCCAGACTGGAAGGGTTCAAATAAATGATTTACCATCATGTGATTGATGATTTGGCTAGCTACAATTCTTTCCAGTACTTTAGAAAGGAAAGGAAGATTGGATATGGGCCGGTAGCTGCTAAGAGCTTCAGGGTCTAGGGCAGGCTTCTTGAGTAGAGGTTTTATTACAGCACGCTTGAAACTAGGGAGAACTGTTCCAGTAGACAGTGACAGGTTCATGATATTGAGCGTGGCTGTTCCATGGCCCGTTGGGAAGAACTCTTTTAAGACCTTGGTAGGGACAGGATCTAGCATACAGGTAGTCGGTTTAGAAGCCTATATTAGCTTATCAAGCTCAGCCAGCAAGATTATGTTCAACTGCTGAAATTTAGTTTCAGGGAGGATACGTGGCGCTAGACCCGTCAAATTATCATAATGGCCGGTAGAGGAGGCATCGATGACTTTTTTAATTGATTCTATCTTATTCTCGAAGAACTCCAGGAAAATACTTGCAGTAAGGGAGGAGTTCATTTTGTGAGGTTGTTTTTGTGTCAGCTCTTTCACAGTGTCAAAGAGGAACTTCGGGTTGTTCTTATTTAAATTGATGATATTAGAGAAATAGGCCTTTCTAGAGTTAGATAATGTGGTTTTGTAGATAAGCAGGCTATAATGCCATGCCAAGACTTCAAGTTTACTTGAGTACCATTTGGGTTCAAGTTTTTTGCAGTCTTTTTTAAGGGTGCAAGTGTCTTCATTGAACCAAGGCGCTGGTCTTTTCCCTTTTCGCTTTTTAACTACAAGAAGGGCAGCAGAATCAATTGCTGCAGATAGGGCGATGTTAAACCCATCGGTGAGGCTATCCACAGACCCCCTGAAATCAGCCAGAGGAGCAAGTAACAAGGGTAACTTATCTACCATGGCTGTGGTGGTTGCAGGTGTGATATGACGGCAGCTATATGTAGGATATATGTGATTTCAACTCCACGGGATATGACAAGGTCCAATATGTTTACACCGGTGTGAGTAAGCTGCTGAACATGCTGTTCGAAGCTAAATGTGTCAATAATAGACAGAAAGGCTTTAGCAAGAGAGTCAGATGAGGTATTTACATGGATGTTAAAATCCCCCATAAGCAAAACATTGTCAGAGTAGGTTACAATATCAGCCACAAACTCAGAGAACTCACCCACGAAAATTGAATAGGGGCCTGTAGGGCGATAGACTATAGCCAAGAAGAAGGAACCTGCAATGCCATGATCTCTCTGCTTAATGCCAACTGAGGAGCTGAAAGCAAGCACCTCAAAAGATGAAAAAATGTAGCTACACTTTGGTCTTAGGACCAGCTTTGAGTTAGAGATTTGAGCCACTCCACCACCTTTCCTAGATTCACGGGATAGTTGTGAATTCACATAGTTTGGTGGAGTAGCTTCATGAAGGGGCAGGTAGACATCTGATTTTAACCAGGTCTCACACAGGCCCATGAAGTCAATCCTATGCTCAACGATTAGATCCTGGACCAGGAGCACTTTATTTGAAAGCGATCTGCTATTCATGAATCCGATTTTGATCTCCTCCAACTTATTTTAAGAATCAGAGGTAGTTTGGTTACTGCTCAGCTCTGAGGAGGAGGAATTTGTAGGAATAACAATTACATTCTCACTGCGTTCTGGTCGGCATCGCATGTGGACCAACGCTAATGG
Organism: Malacocephalus occidentalis; assembly: GCA_900312585.1. Classification (NCBI taxonomy): domain Eukaryota; kingdom Metazoa; phylum Chordata; class Actinopteri; order Gadiformes; family Macrouridae; genus Malacocephalus; species Malacocephalus occidentalis. The sequence goes on from OMOU01042391.1 coordinate 12,160, forward strand.
CAGTAGGTAAACTATAAGCCTCTAGTTGACAGTCGCTGCTGTGGCCTGGGCTAGGAGGCACCTCAGTGTCTGCGTTACATACTACATCACCCAGGCTAACTAGCTTAGTTAGCCCACTATAACCCCGTATTCTAGACTCTGCAATGCTGGCTATGGTGTTGCTAGCGGGCTTGCAAATCACCAGCAACCCAGCGTTCTGTCGGTGAATGAGTCACACCTGGCTAAGGCAACTGTCTATGTTTGCCGACAAAATTGAGGTGTCTAACCCAGTGTGGGTGAAGGCCATCTCTTATCAGCACGCCAGGGCGGTCCCACATGGAAGGCCAGTTATCCACAAAATCTAAGCCTGCTCTAGACTATAGCAAGTCAGCCAATGATTTAGGGCGACGTTAACCTACTATAATGCTCATCATTACCCCTGGCAGGTAAAAGGGCCAGAGAGAATTAATCGATGCCGACACATCTTTCTTGCGAAGTCACATAGCCTAACTATGTTGCTTTTTATCACTTCGGATTGCCTCATCCTAACATCGTTTGTCTCAACATGAATTACAATGTTGCTAAAGCTAGTGTCGGTGGTGGGTGCGTCTAATCTAGCTTGCTGTGCATGTCAGCAACCTAAGATTAGCCTCTATGTCGAGAGCCCTGACCCCTGGTATACAAATCACGTTGGCTGCGTGTAATCTAACTTTCCGCATAACAGAGTCGCCTATGACTAGCGACCTCCCCCCAAAACCCAACTTACGAGGAGGATTGCCTGCCTTTGCAAGTGAGGCTGCCGACAGGGTGCCCTGAGCTAAGCTATCGCTAACGCTAATGCTATGAGGCCGCCTGGCAGAACTCCTCGCTACTTTCTCAGGTGTATCTGTCTTTTCAACTGACGCTGACTTTTCCTCCTCCAGCTGTCTTCGAAAGGAGAGCTATCTTATCTACAAGTGACATCACAAGTGGGAGTGTCCATGTCCAATCCAGATGTAGGATGGACAGATCAGTCTACACAGGGGACTGTACCAACTGGTCGGCTTATCCATCTCTGTTGTGCATCACAGCATGCGATGCGACACCGCTGCATTGTCGATTTGCGGTCCAAGTCGCAGATCGGCATCCCTCTGCTGTCTCTCTGCTGTCCTTTTATCTTTTGATGAGCACACAGTGTTGCTCATCACACACTCAAGATGCACATGAGTTCAAAGACGACCATCACTGCAGCTGTGCTGCCACCCATCAATGGACGCTCACATCCCCCCCCCCCA
>OMOU01042392.1:0-14494 GCA_900312585.1 Malacocephalus occidentalis
TCTTAGTAGCTACCGGCCCATATCCAATCTTCCTTTCCTTTCTAAAATTCTGGAAAGAATTGTAGCTAGCCAAATCATCAATCACATGATGGTAAATAATTTATTTGAACCCTTCCAGTCTGGGTTCAGGACCCTACACTCCACTGAAACTGCTGTGACCAGAGTGGTGAACGACCTTCTCCTTACCATGGACAGCAACACAAGTTCCATGCTGGTGTTGCTTGACCTTAGCGCCGCTTTTGACACCATCGACCATAGCATCCTCCTGTATCGCCTCTAACACTATGTTGGCATCAAAGGCACTGCTCTTCGCTGGCTTAGATCTTACCTTACAGATAGAACACAATTTGTTGTCTATAACGACTCAAAATCAAAGTACTGCAACCTAAGCTTTGGTGTTCCCCAAGGGTCAGTCCTTGGTCCATTGTTCTTTGCAATTTACATTCTCCCTCTTGGCGATATTATCCACTGCTATGGCATTAGCTTTCACTGCTATGCTGACGACACCCAAATGTATATTCCGATTGGCTCAAAGGATTCCCCTGAGATCCAGAAGGTCAAATCCTGCCTGACTGAAATTAAAAAGTCTGCAACCAAAACAATCTGCAACTAAACAGTCACAACTTGAAAATGTCTCACTGTGCCTAGAGGGATCTATTGTTTCCCAAAGCTCCTGTGTCAAGAACTTAGGTGTCCTTTTAGACCCTATGCTTTCTTTTCACCAGCACGTGAAAATTATTGCCAGAATAGCATTTTTCCACCTTAGGAATATTGCTAAGATTCGCCCAATGCTATCAACCGTGGATGCAGAGACACTCATCAATGCATTTATATCATCTAGACTGGATTACTGCAATGCACTGTTCTCTGGCTTACCGAACGTTCGTGTATCGAGCGCCCTATCTGTGGAACAGTCTGCCATCTGTAATCAGGGAGGCAGCTGCTGCTGATATATTCAAGGCTAAACATAAAACCCACCTCTTTTCCTTCGCATTTGGCTGCTAGGAGTGCCCCTCAGCTCCAATTACAGCTAAATCATTCACGCTGTCAGCACTAGCCTACCCCGGCTGCCGATAGGGACTAGGGTAGAGGTTTCCTTTACCTCCCCGTGCTCCATCTAACCATCATGTCTCCCATCCCATAGGGTACTGCTGTGACCATGACTGGACTCCTGGCCACCCCACCTGAGGGCCACCAGCCTGCTCTCCAGCCATCATCATCTAAAAAATTACTAATTTCATTACCATCTGTACTGTGTTACTGTTATGCGTTGCCACCTTTTTTCCTATGCACCCATTGCACTCCGAACCGTCCCTGGAAGAAGGGATCCCCCACTTTCTTCCTTGTTAATTAAGGGAGTGGTTTCTTGCCCATAGGGGGGCCTGGGCTCGGGGGGTGTCATAATGATCACTTGGCTGATGTGGCCTGTAAAGCCCTTTGAGACTGTAACTGTGATTAAGGACTATATCAATAAAATTGACTTGACTTAACTTGAGTATTTGCAAATAAACCGGACTGACGTCACTTACGCAATAATGTTTGGATGCAATTACCGCTTTTCTCCGTAGCGTTGCCAAAGTACGAAACGGAAATCTTAGAGATTGCCACTTTAAGTATTCAACGTTTAATTCATGATGAAGAAATGTTTTTCTATTTTCTATATCGCTTGCTCTCAGTCAAAGACAAAGCCATCCGAATTAATCATACGGCCTACGTTAAAATGAATCGCTTACATTTATGATTAGTAGACCGATAATTTGGACTTTCCCAGACTCCAATTTTGTCGGGGTCTACCCCGATTGCCGTGCATATCAGCCTATTCTACAAATGCACCTTGCGGTTTCACAACATTCCCTTTTAGTCAGTTAATTTAGCCATTAAATGACATGTGCCAACTTAGTTTGCAACGCATGCATTTTCTGCACTATATATTCTACAAGAACAACACTAATTTTGATGACTGGTTTTAGTACCATGAGTATATGTGATGATGCCAAAGCCAAGTAACAATTTTCATCGAAGATCATGATGCTTTAAAAGCATCCATTTGTGTATAATGTGGTAAATGTTTCCAAGCTGCTTAACTGTCAGGTCGCACACCATAGGTCATCCATGATTATACTCGCTCAGAGCCAAGGTACCTCCCACAGCCATCTGTTTGAAACCTGTTTTCCAGGTGTGTGTGTGTTAGTCTGTTTCCTGTATACAGTTAGTAATTGTGAGACGGATGGGCTGACTAGTACTGACAGAGACAGGTGGAAGATCTCCCAGATTGTCTTAATGCAGAGACAACATGTCGGAACCATCCCGCTAAATCCTGTAGTACTGCCCAGATCCTTACTTATCACACTGCCTCAAATATAACCAATATCTAATCAAGAGAATAAACAAAGGTATTTTAACATTAGTTCTTCATTTCTGTGATGCACTTGCCCGTGGGGTTGATGATCCTGACACAAAAGCCAGGCCTTCCAGTAAAACCTTGAGTCCGGCGGCCAATGGAGCCATGGAATCGGTCTCCCTAATTTACTGTGGCACGCCATTACTTACTTTTTCTCACTCAGTAAACGTAATACAGGGCTAGCATGCTATATTATTCCCAATGGAGGTTTGGCCCCACTGGCCGCCAGTATGTGTGGTTTGGCAAGGGGGTCAGTGGGATTAGCCATGCACACTGCCTTTCATTCATAGATGGGTCAATGGAGAAAATCATTGTTGACACAGGTTCATTTGTTGACCTATGAAAAAGTATGAAAGAATTGGCTCCTGAATATAATACAGATGTTTAGGTTTACCTCCTTATTGTTTAAGTGAAATGGTATTGCTGGTCATAAGTCAAAGGTTTGGAGAAGATTTCATGTAATTTGTGTTTTTATGAATATATATCTAGGTCTAGCATGACATATGTCTCTTTGTGATGCATTAGTCGTAGTTGTCTTGTGATAATTATTTTCCCTCTCCCATGATTAATATGGAATCACATTCCTGTATCTTAAGCCGATGATAATTGGAAACCAAAGAATGAGCCTTGTGTGAACCTAGCAGAGGAGCAACAGCAGAAATATTTCCATAAACCAGTTTGGGCCAGGAAAATCCTTCCCGTTCAGTCACACGGGGCTAGGGATGCAAACAGGAAACTTGCATGCAGTTCGCATCCAGAGACAGCAGGCCATGGCAATGCTGCTACCAATGTATCCCTACTCACTGGCTGCCTAACTCACCCAATCATAAGCTTCCCTCTGTAAATAAAATTAAAAACAAAATTACAAAAATGGCAGGTTAGACAGAGCAGGGGGAAATTAATAGTTATCCAAAGCTCCTCACATTCACCCATTCATACACCGACAGTGGTGTCAACTATGCAAGGCATCCACCAATTCATCAGGAGCAGTTAAAGCCTCTGTAAGTGTTCAGATCGGAAAAAAGAAAATACAAATTCAAATTCTACCTTCTATAGTTCCACAGAATTGTCCGATGTTGGGGCGATACGGCCTTCAAGCCCCTGCCCCCCTCCGTACCCCACTAACCATGAGGAGGGATAGGGTATTAAATAAGCCCTCATGTTTTTTTTGGTTTGTTTTTACAGAATCCTAACAAAAATCCTTGCATAATTCAGAATTGCACCAATGACTGCAACTGTCGTTAACAAGCCACACTTTCCTTAAGTAGTGTAATACCATAAAAAAATGTTGAGGAAAATAAGAAGTTGCATGTCTGATACTCAAGGCAGATCAACAACAACCTATGCAAACTCAAGTTCCCACACATGATGTTCTCTGCTGCTGAATACACAAGATTGTCAAACAATAGATCAAGGAGTGCTAGGAGACTCATGGTCATATTTTCCATAACCATAGGCATTCCTCTAGGGACCATGGTTCTCAGCTCTTGCACATGGCTCGTTAATTTGTTTTATGAAGTTATTAAAAACGTTAAATTGCATTTTCATTTTGAAGCACAGCCAACAATTGAACGTGGCATGGTTTTCAAAAGTGGTTGGGAACCAGCATGATGTTCTCCCAGAGGCTGAGTGCTCTAAACGCAGGAACACAGCAACTTGCCGTTAGTACTGATTTAGCCTATTTTAAATGATTCTGTCACCCTTGACTTTGACCACATGCTGCACTGTTGATTCTTTGTTTCAGTGTAGTCAACATGAAACAAGCGTATTTCTATTTTGTACTCAAGCATACATCCCAGATTGAACAGGACAGATTATTATGACATAACACAAAAACAGACAATCACAAAGACATTCGTGATATCTGATTTCAGGCTCATTTATATTGAACTCCAAATGGCAAGTGTCCTAGGACACTTCACATGAGATTACATTGATAGCTTATATACTGTGTGTGTGCATGTGCATGCGTACTTGGATGAGTGATTGGATTTCATGAGCAGTAATCAAAGTCATCGGAGGAGGGCGTGGTGGTGTGAGGCGGGGGGCGGGGGGGGGGGTGGGGGGGTGCGGGGGGGGGGGGGGAAAGAGAGGAGTGGGAGCATCCAGAACAAGCAACAGCGGAAGCAAGACGTGCCAATGCATTGTGGCTTTGAATATCGATACGAGCGATGGCAAGATGAAACATGTCCCACTACGCACCCATCTCAATTAAAAGAGATGAGGAGCGGACAACTCATGCTGACATCCATTCATTTCATGAACAAATGGGGCAACATGTCAAGCGATCCTGTTTCGCCTGTCAGAGACATCTGATCCTATGAGGTTGTTTCAGTTTTTACAATGCCACACAACGCAATAAATGCGTTTCAGCACTCTGGATCCTGAGAACCGAGTGACTCATTAAAGCGGTTGATCATTCCCCACAAAGTCCACAAAATAAGGTGGGGTAGCCTCACACTCAGGATATGTTTGCGCCTTTGTTTTCGCCCGACAGACTTCAAACCACGCAGGCTGCCCTCCTGTGTTTTGTCCCAGCTAGGGTTAGCTGACGAGCTAAAGGGGAAACAGGATGTTGTGCTGCTATTAGTGAGGTCTGGACGCTGGACCGCAGCCCAAAATGTTCAGAAACTCAGGGAGGGGAGGGGCCATGCCTCACATTCACAGATATTAACGCACACACACACAGGCAGGTGACTTGTATTGACATGGTTGCTGTGTATATGAACATTGTGTGTCTGTGTGTGCGTGTGTGCGTGAGAAAAAAAAACTAAATAGTCCGTCTAAAAAAAAATAAAAAAAGGAAAACAGAAAAGAAAATTTGTCACAAGTCCTTAACAGCAGTAGACCAATGTGTGTAGCAGAGGAGAGGCGTACAGGTTTATGCTTGTAGCATTCCTTGTAGCAACACCCTCCAATCTCCCGTCTTCGCTGAGGGCCTCCCGCTGCACGGCTCCATCCCGGAGATGCAGTCCTATCTACACTGTTGACCAACCGGCATGAAGGAGACCAGCGAAGCAGGCAGCCCAATCCATGGCAGTTTAAAATGTGAGATAACAGCTTGATCATGAACATAAAGCCAACACATTCTCAGTCAGATCCAAAACAAAGACTAGAGCAGTGACGGCTGGCGGGCCTGAGGGGGAACCACTGCCTTTATACAGCTCACGTGCTTAAGAGAGTGAAAACAGGCTGTTGTCACATGCATGCTAACAGAGAAGCTCCTCTCTGGTAAAAGCTGGTGATAGATAGATATATGGAGATAACATTTACTGATCTCCTAGGGGCAAACTAACTTGCCAGCACACAGCACAGGAACAAACACATTCAATCAAGGAGAACAAAGCTGCTGGTTCATGTTTTATTGCTGTACTAAATTTCTACACATAAGCATCCCATCAACATCTGTGTCTAGTGTATTGGGCATTCGGGACAGGCTCGTTCGTGTATGCGCACACGCACACACACACAGTCTATTATTAAAGCACACAGGGGAAAAGCCCACCCCAGCTGATGCCGCGCTACATACACAATGACACAATGAGAGGGGAAGCAAGTGGAGAGAACACACAACAGTGACACACGAGAGAAAGTGAACCTGAGGTAGGAAGCCACAGTGGAGAACCAGGGAGGGGTGGAGATGAGAAAAGAATGATGGAGGCGAGACGTGCCGAAATGAGGCAGCCAGCACAGTGTGAAGCAAGCACAGTATTGGATTACAACAATGACTGTGGAAAGTGTGGGAGGGGGTGCGGGGGTGCCAAATGAACCAAGGTGTGGCGCGGTGGTGTGCAGAAGGGCAGTGATGGATTCTCTTCATTAAGTGTGATGTGTGTTCAAGAGACACTAAGCCTCAAACTGCAGCTCATTTCAGCCAGGTTACAGCGCCATGGAAGCTACACCCCGACTCCAAATCTGTATCCAAGGCAATATAGAAGTGTTACAGTGCAATGTCAACTACGCCCCTGCTATGACTCCAAATCTGTATCCAAGGCAATATAGAAGTGTTACAGAGATATGATGAAACTACACTCCAGCAAAAGACTTGGGGTGTGAATCAATTTTCTTAGGGTCATGATACGGTTTAAAATTGATTCTCAAAATCCAAATCATTCAAAATAAGTTCACAATTGAGTACATAGGGATTAGGGCGGTCACATTATATTCAAATATATTCAAATTTGCAAAAAACCACTGCTGGGAATATTGTCAACAACAAGCACGCCGCTCTAGACAGTGAACATGTTGACCGGTTGATATTCCTTGCGAATAATTTGTAGCCTGCCTGTCCAATAGTGTGTATAATCGCATTTGCAAATGCCACGTTGAAGCCTATTTTATTATTATTATTATTATTATTTATTATTATTTTGGTTATAGGCTTGTACTCATTCTAAGTTTAGTTACATTATACATTACATTGCCATGGCATCGCTGAATGAAGCCGTGACGATTATTATTTTAGTAGCCTATTACTTATTTGAGTAGCTAGTCTGCTAGGCCTAATTGTTTAGAAAATATGGCAATGTTTTCATATTTTGCATTAAACTTTTCACTAATTCTGAGAAAAGATGCCGTCTTTGTCTGTTTGTACCCCTTTGTAAACGTTCTAAAACGGTAAAACACGTAATCCAATTAATTACCGGTCACGGCTATTTCTGGTCTTGCAATTTTAAATACCTCTTTTGACGCGGAAATTCTAATTCAAACTCGTCTACTATTATGTAACGAATATCGAATATGATTTTTTGGTTAAAGTGCCAGCCCTAATAGGAATGAAAGCAGATTAAAGCTATATTTAAACATATAGATAATAATAAGATTTGATTGATTCAGAATGGTGGAAGATAAGAATCCCAACTCTTACATTAATAAACAGATTTGGATTTACGACTCCAAATCTGTATCCAAGCCAATAAGTGCAGCAGGACAATGTAAACTACATCCTTGCTATGACTCCAAAACTGTATTCAAGGTAATATATTGGTACACTGCTATGCGAGTTTCCATTCTAAAAAGGCAAATGGGAGTGCTAAACAAATTCTAAGGCTCAGCCATTTATGGAATATGTACAGGGAACCTTGCTTATGGCTTGATCTGTCAAGCAAGTGTTCATAAATTAATATTTGAATATGAATCAACGGTATCCGATATGATAGATGACACACCTTGGCCATCATTCCACACAATAAGGACTCAATGGTCATGCTAAACGCCTCTTATTCAGTGCACTGAATATGCAACACTTCATTATCTCTCTCCCTGGCCCAATAAGACATTTAGGTTCCATCGATCAAGCCAGTATTACAGTTGGCTGAAGATTAGTGGCCGGAAACCAGAGCAGCTGGGGGTTGCTCAACGACGACACTGGCAGCGCCATAGTCCTTCAATGCACAGCTTGGAAATGATTGTCCCATATTATTGTGTTGGAAGAGGAGCAGGTTAATGGTTAGCCTAAGAGAGACCGCTAATGACTGAAGCAGAGCAAAGAGCAAAGGCTACCGTCTGCGCCACCAATAAATGTGTTGGTTGGTTGCAGGCACAAGTCAAATGAAAATGGCAATGGAAAATGGCTGTTTATTTCCATGGGATGTAGGCCCTGTAGTCAATTGATCTACCAAAGTCGTTCCAATTAATACATTCCCAGCCTAATCCTGATTACTACTTTAAATCAGCATGACCAGGGTTGCTCTTTTAGGCACAAATGTGTTTACACTGTGCTGAGGACTGAGGATAAGGTCATGACCACATGACTTGGTAAAGATTAGAATATATAACGGCGGTCTATACAGGGGCCAAACACAGTGAATCAGACTAAATAGTCACACACTAAACTGCAGCCTTAGGTCAACATCCAAATGAGACACTGTCAATATTCCAATGAATCCATTAAGCAAACACAACCAAACGTTATATAAGCCATTCGCAATTGCTCCCAGGAAGCCAGTAAGGTCAGTTTGGTGCAGGCTTGGTGTTCATGCGTTACATTTGCCTGAGTAAAGGTAACCACCATAGCGCCAGGCTCAAGTACTAGGAGTAGCCTATTGGTAAAAAAGCTATTTTGACACACCAGGCGTTGGTGGGGGTGATCAAACCCATGTCATGTTTTATTTTTTTAATCAAATCAAAAAGTGTTACTATAGAGTTTAAATACAATGGTGAGGTTTAAGTTCAAAAGTGTAACATTTTGGCATCAACTTCAAAACATTGGGGTTGACATCTCATGGGTTGATTCTTTGGGGGGGTTAAGGTGAGCGCATTCATGATGTAGCCTTCGTGTCAATGCAGTTTCACAACCAAAACACCAATTATTTAACTTAACATTATCTTTTGGAAAATATGCAATGGGCTACAGCTCATAATTTAACTCATAATAATTTAACTCCCAATACATACAAGGATGTACTGCATTATGTACTATAATAATCTATTTTAGACTCAGCTTGAACTCTATGCAGAGCATGGAGGGTGAAAGATGACTACAATGACTCTACGATGAAGAATCTTGTTAACGGGCACCATGCAAATGACATGCAAATTCGTTTCAGCAGTAGACAGTATTCCCTGCCTTCTGCTAAAATGTTCATTGAAACCATCAAATTCTAGATGGCATTAGGTGTAGGTTTGCCAGAGAACATTTGTTGAAAGATTTTTTGTTTCAGGATACAAACAGGAAATAGCTGCACAGACCACATACTTTAGCAATAAGTATTAAAAAGGCAGAAAAGGTATGCTAGGCAGGCACCGTCACACATTCTGCTAGCATCACAGAAGCTATGGTTGTTCTGTTGTATGGAGGTGAGCACAAGGCCTCTTGCGTACAACAGAGGTTGTGGCTTGTGGAAACACCTCCTAGATGGGGCAGAAGGAAAAGTTGAGATGATGAAAATGGAAATGCAGAAACATGCGGGTAAGAAAGTCCAGCATAGGCCGATATAAATCTGTTTTGGTTTACTCAGTGTGTCAGCGTTTAAGACATTATATTAAATATTTAGTGCTGAACACGCCAACCCAACCTTAAATAGTCACGCTTCCATTTCAAACAGCTGCAATAAACAGCCACGGCTGCACTGTCTTACACTTTATCACGTGACGTTTTTACCGTGCCTGTTCATCACACCAATGAACATTTGGCACGGAAAGCACAAGACGGGTCACAATCACAGCAGGATGACAGGCTGATATAGCTACTGGGCAAACAGCCCCTCACAGGACATACGGTGAGTCATGCAGGAGGACTCAAGGGCCATGTGGCTGCATGATGTCACAAGCAGGTTCTAGAGTACCCTAACATTGACTTCTTAGTATGGAGAACCCAAAGCCAAACACATGCATGGAGATGATCCCCGATGAGCCCTTTCAAAGCCAACATATCAAATACACCGATGCTGCAGCATTTTTGTAACTTTGAAAATAGTTACAATGCAGTTAATTATACTAGTCGGTATTCTACTCTCGTTGCATGTCAAACCAGACAATAATAAAGTTGACGGTATTTCAGTTGCTGTAAAGTAATGTAGTAATAGCAATAGCCTAGATTGTGCAGCTTTTGCAACAGGCCATGCGATTCAATGCCTAGAAACTAACCTAGAAAAAGGGGAATTCTATTTTAAAATAATCAAAATGCTGTTGCTTACATTTTGATTGTTGATGGTCTAATGGGATAGTATTACGGTTTAAATCTAGGAAATTAATATCTGGATGCAGAAAATAATCATCGACAATGCTGTAACAAGTGGAGTAATGGCGATATGCAGGCCTACACATTTCCAAATCGCAACGAATTGAAGAAAATACAGTGAGAGGAATTTTCTAGGGCTTCCTTCTCCCGGAAAGAAGAAACATCTGCCTGACATCCCATAATAGCCTCACGTTCACTCCCTTTCTGCCTGCAAACTTTTCCAAACTTTCCTAACTAACCTTCAGAGGGGATTCTGTAAGTAAAGTAATCTTAGGTTTATGTTGACAGCAAGACATTTAGTAAAATAAGCACAAAGGAACAGAGAGGGCAAAAAAGGGAACAATTGCAAGTGAATAAAGGGGAGGAACAGAGGACATAACACTGCACCACTGATATCCCAAAGGTCAGGGTGGAGGAGAGACTTCACATGGCAGACTGGGAGAACTGGGAGACACAGCAATGACTTCATCATCCGTTTAAACAGCACTAAAACGCTAGCACGATCTGTCCGCACTGAGCAAAATATCCCACTGTACTTTATTCAAACTTCAATGCAGTATATTGGCGTTTTGAGAGCTATGTTCGGTAGGCAAGGGGCCGGTATTCAAGATGTGTAATTGTCACATATACATACACAATATGCAGTGAAATTATAATGAAATGCACTGCATAATGTTCAATAAAAACGGACCACTTGTATCTGCGATAAGGAACGACCGCAGCACCTAGAGGAAAAAAGTGAGATCTTGACAAGGAGTGGGTCAAATGGTGTTTGACAGACACAGAAATTTATTTTTGTTTAACCGCCTCGGCTTACCGCGTCTTTCGCTCCGCCGCCGTGCTGCTCCATATTACTGAGCTTCCTCTTGTTTGTACTCTCGCTCCTCTTCATTGAGCGGACGGCTGCAGCAGCAACAGCAGTACACAGTTGATCAATCCAACCTGTGGACTCCTATATCCCGTAGAACATGCGTACGGGTAGTTTCACTCAGTCAGCGTGACGAGTACCGATGGTTTAGCACCGCGCTGACAACACAACCACCACACGACGTCCGCGACGTGCTCTTCTCGCTTTGGAAACGTCCCCCCACGTTCATCCATTCCTGGTCATCGGTGGGGCTGCGGTGTCTAAACCTGCCGCGTTTAACGCTCCCATCTGGAGGGGTGACGGCGGGCTGTCACTCACCTGCCGGCCGGCAGCTCCTCTGCTCCTGAGAAGCTATTTGGGAAAACACTCAGCGGCCAGTCAGTCAGTCAGCGGACCTACTGTTTATGTCCTCCTGACGTGTCCACAATACTGAGCTTCATATTGCGTTCACAAGTCCTCTTGGTGTAATAACAACGGCCAACCGTGCTGCTGGTTAACGGAGTCACTTCCTATTGGTCCAATACATTGTCCAGACGTGTTTGGATGGGAGCTGCCGCTCTGCTAGCTACCGTTAGCGTCCCGGGTCTCTAGCTAACCCCCCCCGCGCCCGCCCTAGTTAGTTTCCTCGCTGCGGTTTACCTGCGTCCTCGCGCTCGCACGGCGTCACCTCCCCGAATGCACAAATCTCGCGATATGTTAAGACGCGACACGGGGCAGGAGACATTTGGCCGGTCGAGTGTCCGCGTGTGTTGTCCTCTTCCTTCTTGTTGGCTGAGCCTGGTGCAGGACTGAACCAGCTGCTACCACTACCGCTACACAGCTTCCTGGGTCGGTGTCCTTCACGGCTCACTCTCAACCGCCACTCACAGTCCTCGGCTCACAAGTCATGACAACCAACACGTCACGTCCACCTTTCTGTCGCTGTTGTTTGTAATGAACATATTTTGGGTGAATTGAGTTGTTGTAAATATGACAACACGCGGCGTGTCGTGGGTCAGTGATCAAAAAATAGATAATCTTCGTATTGTGGTGTGTGCTGCCACCTTCTGTTGGAAGTTAGATAAAAAATAGACAAAAAGATAAATCCATCTAAATGTATATAAATAGTCAACAAATAAATAGTCAGCGAGATAAGGGGTCATCGTTTTATTGCAAGTGACTTTTACCCAAAAACACTGTAGGCTACGACATGCATGCATGAAATAAACTGGGCCACGGTGGAAAGACCTAGATTTACAGCAACATAAACTTACATTAGTTCACAGTCCCATGTTTATGTACATACATACATCGAAACTTGCTCACAGTAAGATTACAGACAGGTGTTTAGGCATTAGTCACTTGGGTTATTGTAAATGACACAGAAGATGTCACCCCATTTGACAACACTTTGGTTCATTTGCTTAATATGTCTATTGGTTGTGCTTATGTTACAGACTGTAATTACTTTAATGTTGTGCCACTTACCGCTATAAAATAAATACTCTAGGAGGGGAAAAAAGTCATAACGGTTGGGTTGTCAATGTTTTCAAAGGCCTGTCTTATTAATGAAGAGCAAAGCCAACGAGAGCAAAGAAAGAGCAACGAAACATGAAGCAGGACAGCAACTGGGGAAGTTATTGCACTGAAACCCATATAATGCATGTTATGTGGACAATATAACAAATCATGCACAAAACACAAAAAGAAAGTAAGAAAGCAAACTGTCCTGTAAAATATTTCAGATTGTCTTTCTATCTAATGATTGTCACAAATAGTAAGAGGTACATCTTCTTTAAATGTAAAAAATAAAATAGAAAAAAAAACAATGGCAGTTTAAAGGGGTCAACACATTTGAAGAAAAAACAAAATGAGTCTGGACTATTTTCCTGAATTATATTTCTTTCTATAAAAATGGCTTAAAAATATAGTAACATTTGGACCCTAATCAAAATATCAAATCCCTTTTTTAATTTCACAAACAAAATAAATGAATAAGTCAACACATTTATCGAACAAATCCACATATTTTCTAAAGTAGCCTAAAGTAAACTGCTGCTTTCCATTGATTGTCTTCAAAAATGATGTCACATCCGTTGGTTGAACTGAAACTCAGTGACTGCAAGCAGAAGTTTACTTTGGATGTGTTCCATTGTCTATGAATACATGCTTTGGTATCTAAGCAGAAGGAACTGTTGGACCTATCTATTGATAATACCTAATCTAATAAAAAATCTAATGCTAAATATTCCATCTAGCCTTTTAAATACATGTTTTTGGTTGAGTAAAAACATTAATCAAAAAGGATTGGCCTTTGTAAGTTACATTGAGTTGACCTTAAAATTGTCAGTAGTTAGCCATCTCTGTAGCTTTAATAATACTAGGCAAACAAAAAGGTTGTCTTTTGTTAAACAATATGGCTTTTCCCCATGAGATGTTCCACATGCAGCTATCACGTACACTATCAAACATGAGCATCATTAGAAATCATCAGCTCAAATGGAAGCACTTGGGTTTTGGTTTTTCAATGCTCTTTCTCGATGTCTGATCCTTCATGTTGGATCATATTTAAAATGTGAATCCCTGCTGAGATCTGAACTAAATATTAAATAAAGGAGAGCCACCATTTTAGTCTGCATCCTTAGCAAAAAAAAAGCCCTTAATGATGAAGTCCTGTACACGCTGTACACAAACCCTAAAACATTCATACACATTGATGAATCAGCATCTTAAAGAACATCTGACATCACACACATTCACCTCAGCAAATGACGCGCACACACACACACACACACACACACACTCAAACACTGTTTCCCCAAGACAAATCATAGCTCCACGGATGCTTATTCCTGTCTTCGTTCCTAAACGAGACCATGGCTCTTGATGCAGGAGTGAAGCCTTGGCCAGGAAGGAAGCCCCAATCAGAGTGTTGGTGGTGAGTCTTCCCCCAGGAACCTCCTAACAGCTGGGCTGTGGCCTGAGTGTGGCAGCACGCCAGGCCTGGGCCTTCAAGACACCCCAATCAGGAGGGAGGGTGAGCTCACGGAAGCCTCCTGAGTTTTCAGCTGAGGTAGACACAGACAGGAGATTGTAAAGAGCGCACCCCATAGGACGAACAACTAGAGATCAGTAGGTCCTCTTGTTATTAGAATTCAGAACAACATCAGGCAATCAAAATGAGACGGAGGATATGAAAAACGTGTCGCCAAGATATAAAGGGAGAGAGAGAGAGAGAGTGAAGTTGTGAAGGGGATTCAATAGTTGGGTGAATTTTAGTTATGTCAGGTTTGGCAGGTGAAAAAACAGGAATCTTTGATGACAACATTTCCTGCATCACAAAGCATGTTAGTTTTAGATGTTAGTTTTCTGCATGCAAATTCTAAGAAAAAAAAGTTTTTTATGTGTGCAGACGTGCAGGTACAGCAAGGCACACAGAGCCAGTGGGCCGTACCTTTACCTGCAGAGAGGTGGGAGGAGGAGGAGGGAAGGGGGGAGAAAGCGGGGGAAAATGAGGAGCTGGCAGGAGGGGAAGGAGAGGAGTGTCGGAGGGAGCAGATCTTGC
>OMOU01042396.1:0-16673 GCA_900312585.1 Malacocephalus occidentalis
GGGGGGGGGGGGTTACCAAAGAGCGTATCGACACACTTGACACTGCCATCAGCGATTAGCATGCAGGACGAACCGATGCTAATGGACCAATGCTAATCCCATCAGCACACAAAGGAGCGGTGACAACGAATGAATTTCGAGGGGGACGGAGATATTTATTCAATGTATTAAACGTTGAAAAAAAACACACACACACACACACACACAGTAACACACAACAAGAAGAACCAACAACGACAGGACAGAGTTAAGAGAGGAACTGTGAATAAAAACGTCAGTGATATCCGCTGTTTAGCGCATTCAGTGTATTGCAGCCCGGATAAAATAAACCTTGTATCCCAAAAACAACAACTCCTACTTCTGAGACGCGTGTGAAGCGTCGAGACCTCGAGGATCACGGACGCTGTGCTCACCTGGAAGACCTGGAAGACGGGTAGCAGAAGAAGCTGGAGAAGAGGAGAAGAGAGGAAGAAACCAGAGGAGAGGAGGTATCCAAAGTGTGATGGCGACTTGTAAGCAGATGTAGCCGTCGAGCACACTTAATGGTTGTCAAGGAGACTCGATGATGGTTCAGTGGGCTCCGAGTGGACGGACATCCACCCAAACAGTGCAGGCTCTAGAACGGACATGGCATTGAGTCCTGCCTGTACGCTGCTGGTGTTTTATAGCCATCTGACCCAACAAACAACAACAACACACTTTACAAACTAGGACACACACACACACCATTCATAGTGCGTACTTACACAGCGTTTCAATGTGGCAAAACACACACACGCACGTGCACAGAACGTACACACACACACACACACATATACGGTCAGAGAATGCACGCACGTGCACACACACACACACACAGTCACAGAATGTACGCACACACATACAGTGTCACAGAACATGCACACACACACACACACACACAGTCACCTAACATGCACACACACACACACTCAGTCAGTCACGGAACGTACACACACATACTAACAACAATGTTACGTGGCTTACTATTTCTTACATGAATGGCTGTATTATGAATGAGGATTCCTCAGTCAACAAAGTTCTCTTATATTGTGTGTGTGTGTGTGCGTGTGTTCAGTCAGACCTGCGTACAACAATGCGGAACGTTTCATCATTTGTTGATAGGTGGATTACTTAATGCAGTGATGTGCTCTCTCTCTCTCTCACACACACACACACACACACTCAAGCACACACACACACACACACACACACACACAGGGAGGAACATTTGACCAGTACGCCGTCATTGCTAAGGCTTACCGCTTACTCGCGTTTTTGTTTTTGCGCCGTGCAAAGCAACACAGACATTTATACGACGTCTCGATTGGCCCACCTGTCACGTCACATGACTAATGGCGAGCGCCATAGCGTCCCATTGTGTAACCAGAGACGTGTGGCCGCGCTGGCGTGCAGCGGCGTGATCCCTGGACAAACAGCTGCACTCAGCTCCGTACACACGGGGACAGAAGAGGAGGTCAGAGCACACAAAGCTCAAGCCGCGCCCCGCGCAAGAACATAAGGCCCCGCAAACCGGCCCTAAGCGGGACAATGGGGCAGCGTGACCGCAGTAAATTGTTTCCGCTAAGTCATCGCAGGTGCAGCCCCTGCGCCAGAGAGGCCATTTTGGATCTCACGGCGAAATCCTTTTGAAGGCCGCCGGCGAATAGTCTCATGACGTCCAATTCTCTTGTCTTTTCCTAAGTGCTTATGGCCTTATGACGTCCTTTCCTAACCAGGAAAAGTGGTTAGGAAAGGATATTGTTCTTCCACGGCATGATTTCTTGGGACTATTTCACTGGAAGTGTTTCACTGAACCAGAGGAGGAACTGCCTTGCACACCAGAGCAGTCTACAGATACATACTGTTGTAGCATGTGTGTAGCTGGTGTGTGTGTGTGGTCAGTGTGTGTGTGGCTGGTGTGTGTGTGGTCGGTGTGTGTGTGTGGCTGGTGTGTGTGTGGTCGGTGTGTGTGTGTGGCTGGTGTGTGTGTGGTCGGTGTGGGTGGTTAAGCAGCCACACCTGCTCGCCCGAGTCAGTCTGATTAGAGTCTGGGGCTGCAGGTGAGGCTGCATGCACACACCTGTGGTGCATTAGCCAACCAAGGCGCCCAGTTAAACCACTCATTACCACACACATACACACATATATACACACACACACACACTCAGCGTTGTCTGGAAACCATTTTCCAACTGTAAAATAAACCAAATCTAATCTAAGATATTCAACTGCTGCCGGTGTCTTGGTTGTTGTCGGAGGAGACCAGCAAAGGCCACTCATGGTGGTGTGTTGCAGGTGCATCTCACACACACACACACACATTTAAACATTTATATTTGATATGGATGTCATAGAGGTTGTATGTGTCCTTTAGTAAGACATAACAATTACTATCGATATTTTATAGTGCAAAGCAGCACTGACCTTTTGGACAAGAACACATCTTTACTAGATCACCATATTGGGGCAGGATAAAAGTGTCAGTTTACAACAAACTATCATAGTATCTCTGCTTAGTTCAAAACAAAATAAGGCCTAGAAAGAGCTTGATGGCTGAATATACCAATTCATGCATGCCTCTGCTGGCGGAAGAGACATACAACTGCTCAACTGATGTAATCTCTGACACAACAGCAGAGGGCGTCGCCATACCGCTGGCATCTCCCCTGCAGGGGAAGGTACTCCGTGTAATGACCATGTTCCACCGGCAGAGGGAGGCAAAGGACAGTTTATTGTCGCGCCTGGGCTGACCATTGCGGTGGATGGAGTGAGTGACTGTCCAGCTGTCACCTTGGTTACCAAACACTCTCAACCTTCCCTCTGTGTCGGGATGCCGAAGAGAATAAAGCGGTGATGCTGAGGCTAATGGATAATAAATATAACATAGATAGACTCTGCAGGCTCTGCTACTAATGTCCACCTGATGTCAACCAAGTGATTCAGCAGCTTCAGCAAAATGAACCCATAGAGTTACAAACACGCTCTCAAAGGACAAATCAACATATCAAAATAGAATATAGATTGGAAGAGACAATTTTAGATACATTCAGAACTATTCCAGAGTCTGCTGTGTGTGTGTGTGTGTGTGTATTTCAGAGTGTTATATAACCCAGGACATTAAATACGCAAAGAACCAAAAGCGTCGATGCTTGTAACAGCGAAACGAAAATGCATTTAGCATTCCAAAAAAAAAGCCCGTTTATGAACAGTATGAACACTGCCCTTTAAGTGTCCTCCCAGTGTCCTATAAATGTAGACTGCACATTTAGGATGACTACTGATGCTCATAAAATGACCTCTAATGCTCAAATAAATCCAAAACAACGCACTGCCCGGCTTAGTATAGATTTCCAACGCACTGAATAATGCAAAGCAAAGCGAAAGGCAGAGTATTATGTGCGATCTCGGCACCCGTCGATATGTCGCGCTCCGCGTCCGACACGGCCGACGAGGCGCGGCCTTTCTTTGCGTCAAATGAAGTCGACTGTGAAAGACACAATCGGGGATTGTTTGAGTCTGGAGATTTGACGAAACAAAACCCACTCGGGTCCTTAAGGAACTAGAAGGGATTAAGGGAGGGAGGGATCAATATGTCTGGAAAAGATTGGTTCTTGATTGCTGTGCAGTCGATTACGGGTCGGCTACCTGTAGGCCTCCTGAAGCAAAATGCCCTCACCCCCTACCTACTCTTCAATTATTTGATTGATTGATTTGGATAAATGCGTCTCATCAATGACTAAATAGCAAGCCAAATAGTCCTTTTTCAAGATTCAAGAAATCTTGAAGTAAGAAATCTTGTAAGCCACAATGCTTTGAAAGATGTTAAACATGATGCAATATTTATATTACCTACACTGGACAAAATGGACTGAAGTCACACAATTATGAAGCATAGCCATATAAGGCCTTTTTGATGAGTGGATGTGTGGAAACAATTTGTGGATTTGGCTGACTCATGTACAATCATTTAAACATGCCCAATTGATTCATTGCATTTACAAATCCTAAACATTTGTTGGGCTTTGGACATGGAATTACTTGTCAGAACATTAATAATTCAGTCTCTCTGGCTCTGCCTTTTTATGGCACACCATTCATAAATGACTACAATAAATCAATAAATGAATCGGCAATTACAATAATCAATAACTAAGGTATGGTTAGGTCACATCAATACTTTGAGGGTCCTGATCTTTAGCCCCCCACCCCCGGTGTAAACGCTGTTACATTGTGGTACGCTTATGCTCCAATAAGCAATCCATGATCCACATCTTTGATCGCCTGTTGATCATCAATTAGCAAGCGGACAGAACAGGTATCGTTAGACCAGGGTGTAGGCAACATGCTTCGATGGACAACTTCACATCCACGAGGAAACACCGTCGATCTCCACCACCTCTGTAAATACCCAAAGAGCGGTTTCCTTAAAGAATGTTTTCAATCATTCATTCAAAGCGATCACTGCTTCATAATCACACTTATAGGTCCATTACATGCCACACACACACACGCAAACACACACACTGGAGGGTTCTAGATGGGGGCCGATAGGGGCCAGTCTCCGCTGTAACACTTGGACCCCCCCCATTGAAACATTGCAATTTCTTGCAAAGCTCACAGGAATTAGTTTTATTTTGCTGTAACTAACTGTAAGTTACTGAAACAAATATCAATCATGGTACTTAATGTATTTTTTTTTTAGAACCGCCACTGACACACACAAACTACCATTAGGCTTGTGTGTGGGCTTTCCACATTTACATAAACATCACAAACGTTTTGTGTGTCCTTTTTTCCATCTAACTCTAGCCGAAAGGTACTGGGTTCGATCCCCCATGTCCGCAGTCTCTCTAGCCCTAATTACCTGTTTTCAGTGAAGGCCTAATTGTAATCCGAACATTAAAATCCGAATACTTTACGTATATCACATACATAATGAGTGTGGGAACGCTGGTTAAACTGGGATAAAATAGTAAGGAAGGTGAACTAACCGCAGACAAAAGTCTGGCCTAGTTGCGTAGTAGCACTACTACACGTCTTATAACGGCACCCTACAATGACACTTTGAACAACACGTGACCATCCATGCACAACAATGACAGCGTCTCATTTCACGGCGAGGGGCCTGCCGTCTCTCTCTCACGCACACACACACGAATACGCGCGGAGCCACACGAGCAGCCGTGCCATATGGAGGGGGACAAGGCGCAGCATCAAGTGTCACCTCCACACTCCGCCTGCTTGTCTGTGGTCCAGGTAGGCTACTAGGCTGCTAAGTGACCACAGTACTACACACATGGTGGGGGGCGGTCTCACTCTTACCTCGGAGTCTTCCTGTAACTCTCGCGCGCTTCCCTCTCATCCTCACGTCATTCCCGAGCAGAGTCGGTCCGTGCGGGATCCGCTGCATGGGCGCCGCCGCATTTCTACGGCATCCTTGGGAGGAATTGAGCGCATTGGAGGCGCGGAATATACATTCGTGGTCGCTCCGCTCTTGGCTCTCGTGTGTGTAGCCCACCTCTCTCTCTCTCGCTCTCACTCGCTCTCTCCCTCCTCGGCGTATTGTGCCAAGGGAAGAATGGTTGTGCATTTTTAATGGCGTCATTATGCCTCTCGGTGTGCTAATGAATGAGGCAGCGTGATGGGCGGCGGTGAGGTAGGCGCACACTCGACGCTTTCGAAGAAAAAAAAAAGCCTGGACAAGCTGCCAACTTGGATAATAACAGCTGGGCTGCGAGGAGGAGGAGGGGACTAGGAAGGGGTCAAAGTTGACACACACCTGTTGTTGAGGATGGGGTCGTCTGGAGTGGAAAAGAGTCGACAGAAAAGAGAGAAAACACACTTAATGGAAGTAACCTAGTACACATTTAATTACCAGGTGGTACCTAGTTTTAATTCAGTCAGTCAGCCAGACAGTGATGATGATGTAAACATGCAACCCAACGATGTTACTTCATTTTTAAGAGCGTATTATGAAGAAAGCATTTGGAACATTAATAAAGGACATGTACCCTTTGCTTACGTATAGGCCTATTGCATATAAAACGTAATATACATGTACATAGACGATATACACAAGTGTTTTTGTATAGGAGTTTAATATTTTTGTCTCTCAATGCATCTTTCTCAAACTTAATCAAAGGGTAAAATAAGCCGTTTCTTGGGAGCGACAGACTCAACTCAAGACACTTGAGTCGTTACCGTCGTAGAATTCCTTATATAAAAACAGAATTGAAGAAGGCAGCTTTAATGTCATTGTAGAATTCGCTGTATACTGTACAATGATTTGGATGTTTCTCTTCTCTCTTTTGCATTGTAGCCCCTCCCACGTGAGCATGGCCCCTCCCACTCAGTCTGTCCTCTGTCCAATCAGAGGTTTGTTACTTCTTGACGATCTGGATCACATCTTCGTGCTCCATGATGTGCGTTAGCCCCACCCTCTGAGGGCTGTACTTGGTGCTGGTGCCCTGGAACAGAAGAGTCAAGCCGCCAATCAAAATCCGTTTTCACTTTAAAGGGCCCCCTTTTTTTTAACCACCAGGTGTGCGTGTGTGGCGTGCGTGCGTTTAGCCGCCTTGTGACATCACATGTGGGAGTGTCCTTGTTGCATGATGACTAGATCAGTCTACCGGTCGCCTCAGTGGACCGTACTAACACGTAGGGTTATCTAGCCATCATACATCTGGGGGGGACACGCTCCCACTTGTGATGTCACTAGAGGGTGGTCACATGGCAATTCGTCGGCTAAACTGAACAACCGGCATATTTAAATGACGTAAGTGCATGAGTGATGGATGAAATGTACTGTACGTACCCAGACCAAGGCGTATTTAAACTGGTTGGCCAGGGTCCTGTGGATCCGATGGCACTGGAAATAGAAGCAGGGAGGAGAAAATAACAGATTAATTACCTTCAGCGACCGCACTATGCATTTATGCTGTCTGCATCTTACTATGTAGGCAATTACACATTTTCTACCATGTATAATCTTGTAAAAGTGTGTGTGCATGCGCGTGCGTGCGTGAGAGAGAGAGCGAGAGGGAGCGAGAGAAACCCACCACATGTTCTACAGATGCTCCTCTCCTCATAATGATGGCGTCGCCGAAATCCGGACGCTCTGCAGGTAAAGGAATGCAGGGTCACGTGTCATGCAGCCTCATCCAGGGCCAGTGTGAGTGAGAGAGTGTGTGTGTTAGAGTGAGTGAGTGTGAGAGAGTGAGAGTGTGTGTGTGTGAGAGAGGGGGTGAGAGAGCATGTTCGTATACCTCCCCTCTTTTTGGTGTAAATACAGATGAGCGCCAGGTACTCCCACAGCGTCTCCAGAAGGTACTCCAAGTTTAGTTTCATCCCACAACTGAGAAGCACACACACACAGAACACAACTTTGTGAAAGAGAGCACCTGGGTCAAGTACGGAACAGGAAATCTGCGCGCGCACACAACAAACTAATTAATTAAATTAGAAAACACAATCAGCTAAAATGTTCAAGAGTCATTTTCCAACAACATACAGGTAATCCCAATCCTGATCATCCCTCACACACAAACACCTAAACAAACACACACACACACGCAACACACACCTGATGACAACACTGTTGGGCACATGGGCTAAGCGGTTCACCTCCTCGATGGATATCTGATCCACTTTGTTATAAACCTGCATCGGAAGAAGAAAACACAACAAAAACACTAAAGTGACCGAACAAACTGAACTGAAAAAAGAAGAGACGAAAAGGCAGCCATGATAGCGCAGTCAGCCCAGACGACGCCTGCCAGGCAGACCTACGTAAAGGCAGGGCATGTAAACTCGGTTCCCCACGATGACGTCGATGAAGTCGTCTGGCGTGCTGTCCTCCCGGAACAGCACCTCGGCGTTGAAGATCTCTGGAGGAGCCGAGCTTAAGGAAACGATTTTATGAAATGCCACGAAACAGACTCAAAGTGTCATATGCCTTTCTGTTGGTTAAATGGGCTGTATTATTACGGGATAGCCTTGCAGTTTGTTTTTTTATCCTTTATCATTATACTGCATCATATTTACGATTATTATGCCATTATTACTGTACTGAATGCAGGCACAAAAAAAATGTGCACCACTTTGGTTAATCTTACTCAGTCACTTTTTATTGTACTTATGTACTTACTTTTACTTATTGTTTTGAATTTATGTTTAGAAGAATACTGCAGGACTGAATGAGGACTAAGCATTCTATGTCACACATGGCAATAAAGAATCTTGAATATTGAATCCTTATCTAAACATATCCATCACATTAGGGAGAGTGTGGAAAAACGCCTGCAGTTGTTGCTGATGCTGTGAAAATTGTACACTAAATCCATCACTTGACAGAGTTTATGACGGAGTTGGGTTTTGTCCAGCTGACAAAAGTGGTGGGGACTTCTGGGCGCAGGCAACATGGAGGAAAGGTAAACATTAATTTGCACACGCTAGCCACAATGAAATGATACAAAGCTGGCAGGAGCCGGGGGATTTGAACCGGCGAAAGGCTTAGTGCAGGATACTGTACTCGTGGAGGATGAGTTGAACCAGCTTCTCTGAGCATTGGGTGAGTGGGACCGTAGAGTTGTAGGAGAGGCCGCCGCCCTTTTTAGGCTGCAAGGAAGAGAGACACACAACATAAAGGTAGATACTAGGCAAGGGGAAAGTCTTCTATCTTGATAATGATATATATTCCTTGTGAGCGCGTGTTTTCTGGTGGATCAGCACTAGTGATGCAGATATTAAAACTAAAGAAAGCTCTACTTTACCTTGAAATAAATATTTGGCTTCATCCTGTTTAGTCTGATGCCCACAGACTCCAATTCCTTTTCTAATAGCTCTCTGAAGAGGAAACGAAAGGATCCCACAGAAATTATGCAATTATGCAACAAACACAATACTCCCCAAGTCAGTTAGCACAACTTGGACGCACAAAGACACATTAGAGTTGGGACATGCTGGTCGGAAACATAGTGGCCCCAACACAATTTGTGATATGTAAATCGCTGTTTTTGGGGGTTTTTTTTTTTCGTCCCTCCCTTTAAGTGTCCCTCCAGTATGCTGGATAGATCAGCCTACCAGCCTATCCAGTGGACTGTAGCAACTGGGAGGCTGATCTATCAACCATACATCTGAGTGGACACTCCCACTTGTGATGTAAAAAAACAGAGATTCTGAAACCGCTTGGAAAGGCTAATCACACTCACACTTGGTATAATAGGAGTCCTTTAAGCTTTCCCACTACCCCAACAGGAGCCTCAACGTGTAAATAAATCGGAGGACTGCCCCTTTAAGGATGTACCACCGGTTGAGCTGCACAGCAGAACCACACTCAGGTTTCCATGGTTACCTTTGGACGTCTCCCTTGGTGGCGTCCAGCATCATGATGACAACGTCTGCTGTGCGGGCCACGGCGATGACCTGCCGACCTCGACCCTTACCTTGGGAGATGGTCAAAGGCTAATCAAAACACTGTCCTTACAAATGTTGTGCTTTAATTGTCAAATCACAAGGGCGCACACAGAGACGGTATACTAGCATAAATAATAATATTAATGTTGTCCGGCATTCATTATAATGAATGAATACATAAATAATTGCGTAGCTTGATTAGGTTACCTTGGGCAGCTCCCTCAATGATTCCTGGCAAATCAAGAAGCTGAATGTTGGCGCCTTTGTACTGGAAAACAATGATAACATAAAATAGACGGGCATTATTGAATGTAATGTTGAACTGATGATGGTCACGACGCGCACCAATAAAAACAAAAGACTTGCTGCTGTACCTCGATGACGCCGGGGATACAGGTGAGGGTAGTGAACTCGTAGGACGCCGCCTCGCTGGCGGTCGACGTCATCAAGCTGAGGAAGGTGGACTACAGGAAACAAGAGAGAGTCAGAGAAGCACGTCTCACACATTGTCCCACTGGCAAAATTGCAACTAGACTATAACAAGGGAAGAAGCCTGCATTCTTTGTAAGAGATGTTTTTTTCTCTGTTCCATTGCATTAGAAAGGTGTGTCTAAGAATGGGGTCTATTGTCGTTCTCTCTTTTGGATTTGTGTGTGAAAACGACAAACTGGCACCTGTCACCCAACGTAATCTCTTTAATATATATTTCAAGTGTTATACATCTCGCATGCATCTCTTGTATGCAAGTAATAACAAAAACCGTATGTCTCAGGTCAACCAGTCCCACACACCTCTGGAGACACAGTTTGGTGTTGCTTCAGTTACAACGCATAAAGGAATAAGTAACTAAAAGGAATAGCTTACGATGCAGTGAAGTCCATATGATTTCACCAAAAACGGGAACCAGGAAGTCTGTTCAGTGGGTCCTTATTCCCAGTACTTTCTGTGTGTGGACCTACCTTACCGACGGAGGGGAAGCCGATAAGAGCCACCCGGGCATCTCCAGACTTCATAACATCGAAGCCCTCGCCCTTGGCCCCCGCAGACTTGGAGGGCTCCAGCAGCTGAGCTCTGTACTTCGCAAGCTTGGCCTTCAGCAAGCCAAGATGGTATTCAGTGGCTGTGTGCATGAATGGAAACAAGTTCATTCATTGTGAGTGGCTTTAAGTTAGCCAGATGGTTTATAATCAGATTTATATAGTCTAACAAAAAAAGATGACATTGATGGCACATGGAGTAGCAACGTTATTAACGTTACGTTTAGTTCATTTGGGCATCATCATAAGGTATAACAGAAGAACAACTACTAACACATAGCATGACTAGCCGATGCACGCCTTACTTACCTTTGTTTTTCTGCGTTCGAGAGATTTCTCTCTCGATCTCCGCGATTTTCTCCAAGATGCCCATTGTGACAGGGCAGAGCGATCACACCCGTAATGACAGTCCCTTTGGATACAGAACAAACATAGCAAGATATGTGAAAACGTGTCAGAAAACTCCCATTAGTAGCTCTCTATAGCAAACTCGCTAGCTAGTTGGGGAGCAGTAAAATGACAGAAAACACCCGTACAACAACTCTACAGGGCGCATTAAAGATATAGAGCCTAACTCTATCAGTCAGGAATAATAAATAGTATGAGAAACACTTAAAAGAATTCCAGAAATTGTGCAATTTACACTTTGTTTTCGGGACACTCGACAGCATGCAGAGAGAAGAGACAGGTATGACATCACGTACCGGAAGTAGTACACATCAAGTTCCGGAATAAACTGTAATATAATATATCATTTTTTATTTTCCTACAGTAAAGCTATTCTCTTAAATTCTAAAAATAGCGCGACATAATAACGTAGTATCAATATGTAAATAAAAAGGAATAAAAGGTGTACTTTATCCCCGATATCCCCCCCATATCGTCATCATTACAAGCTGCTGTGTCATCGATGTGTCAACAGAGGGAACATGGCTGCGCCCACCGGACCGAGACGCGCATCGTCGGCCGGCTCGCCCGGGTTTGAAGGGTTTCCGTTTATGGTGCCGAGTAAAGCCTCGGAGGAAAGCTCCGCTACACAGCAAGAGCAGACTGGCGACAAAACCAAGAAGAAGCCATGCAGGGCTTGTACGGATTTCAAATCGTGGATGAAGGTCCAGAAGAAGGAGTCGACGAGTGCAACACAGGTGATCTGAGTTCATTATGGCTTCGCAAGTTTAGTAGTTGAGTCTGTCTGTCTGTCTGTCTTTCTGTCTGTCTGTCTGTCTGTCTGTCTGTCCCCCCTTTCACAGTTAGGGAGCTGACTGTCCTTTTCTAATTGTATTTAGTTCTGTGTGTGAGCAGCTGTCATTAAATAACATGAACGACACGCTGCAAATAGAGAAAAATAAATAAGTCATCACGAAACATGAGCCTGCACGGTGTTGGGAAACTACAGACCAACCGATCCCACAGCTAAACCCTTTCCATTCCCTGTGATGTTGTTTCATGACATGAGTGGATTTGTCTTCATTGATGGGGTTGTTTGGGCAGCTAACCGACTACCTGCTGTTGTGCATGTCCGGCAGGAGGCCCAGCCCGGCAGCAGCCGGTCAGAGGACGAGGAGGAGCAGCCACAGTGTCCGTTGGACCGGGGCGAGTTGGGACGTAACACCTGGTCTTTTCTGCACACCATGGCGGCGTATTTCCCCGATCGGCCCTCGCAGACGCAACAGCAGGAGATGGGCCAGTTCGTCAACCTCTTCTCCAAGTTCTTCCCCTGTGATGAATGTGCTGAGGACCTGAGGGACAGGTGAAGTCCTAGATGGATAATCCTACTCCTATGGCTGTGTTCCAAAACTCCCAGGTGTTTTAAAACCATGTGCTCCTTCCCCCTTCCTCCTTCCTATTGCCCGTTCTTCATTACACTCTTGAGAAGACGAGCAGTAGCAGCTAGTGGTTGATCAGTAGGAAAGGAGACTGAAACGTCATGAAAGCAAGGTTGATTCATTAGGGCCAATAACAATGGAACACAGCCCTATCTGAAAGGCTTCTGGGCTTGATCTATCTATCTACTATTTACTAATGTTTATTTTTATGGTAGTATATGAATATTACTGTACTGCACACGGACACTACATTTTGCAGCACCAGCCAGAGTATTGCTACTCTTATTTATGTTTAAGGTTTAAGTTTTCTGGGCTTGATCCACTGTCTGCAGCCTACTTGTCTTGGACTTATACCACCACTATTAAAAACATTTGGTTCAATTGTTGTTTGTTTCTTGTTCTCTCACGACTTCTGCAGGTTGAGAACCAATCAGCCGGACGCAAGCAGTCGCCACGCCCTCTCCCAGTGGTTCTGTCGTCTCCATAACGACGTCAACGCTCGGCTGGGCAAGCCCCTGTTTGACTGTTCCCTTGTGGATGAGCGGTGGAGAGACGGCTGGAAGGATGGTTCTTGCGATTGATTGGCTGGTCTACTAAGCTGGTCTACTAAGGAGATAGCCAATAGGGATGGAGGGAGGGAGACTGAACTATACTTTCCTCAGTGGGGAAAAGCATTTTGGCAAATTGGGTAAAACCTGTGAAGAAAATCACTTATTTTCATGTGAATTTCCTCATTAATTGTATTTAATTGTAAGCATTAACTTGAATCATCTGCTATCAGAGAATGTTATATTTTTGGTAATATTTGTAAGCCTAATCTGGTTGATTTGGTGTGTGTGTGTGTGTGTGTGTGTATACACATATGCTTATTCTGTGTATTTAATTTGCTGGAAATGTGTTACACGTAAAGGAATAGATGTCTGTCTGTTCAGGCTCCTGGGTGTGTGTGTGTGTGATATCAATAAATAAAAATCCCTATAATGCAATAGTGGTGTATTATTGGAATCTCACCATGTACTATGGCATTATACTTCTTTGTCACTTTGTCAATATGAAAATTATTTTGTATACATACAAGTTTATTTGTTGACGTGTTTCTTACAAGTTTACAACGCATTTGAGATTACAGTGAATAAACGTGCGCCCTCTGCTGGCTGAAGGCGGCATATGCGAGGCTTGGTTGTATGCATAGAAATACTGTACTGGTCTAGGAGATTGCGGCTCGCTCAGCCGTAAAAGACACCGTCAAATCACCGGAGATACCTCAATCCGTACGATCATCCCGGCTCCATCTTCAATAACAACAACAGCACACCACCAATTGTTTCCCCGTGTCAATTGTGTCCTTTTGGACATATTTGGGATAGCGCCGTGGTAATGATGGTGATGCTCTGCTGCTGTAATATGGCAAAAGAAAACTGACTGACTGACTGACGGGCACACGCGCTGATCGTGCACGCCCCCCGCCCAGCAGCAGCAGCAGCAGCAGCAGCAGCACTTGCAGAAGGAGGACCACAAGCAGTCCCTACAGTAGAAGAAGCCCACCCAGCCGTGGAGCAAGAGGAGAGAGAGCGAGCGAGAGAGAGAAGATGGACGGAGTAGGATCTTTCGGAGCGGGTCGGAGCGGCTCTACGCTGGACCCGATCGCCTTTGCTAAGCAGCCGCAGACCATCCTCAGGGTGCTGTCGTGGGTAAGCAAGGCTTTAAGGTCTTAATACTAATAAGAAGAAGAAGGAGGAGAAGAAGAAGAATAACAAGAAGAATGATGATGATGATGATGATTATTATTATTATTATAAATGGTACCGATGGTTGTTGTTGTTGTTTTTTGTAAGCTAATTGAAGGGCAGCAGGCTGTCTGTGTGGAAATTGATAACGAAACGAAAAATGAAAATAAACAACATCCACGTCCTCAGAGATGCTTCATCAAATCAAAAATAAATAAACAACATCCACGATATGGGCCTCATCTTGCTCTGGCTGAATGTGCTAATTAAATGCATGCATTCATTTGGCCTATGCGACTACAGATGCTTTAATTGAGCGAAGAATTGACCCAATTGAGGCCTAGCATTATATTTTATTTGTGAGACTAATATACTAATATACTAATATTCTTATATTTATATAGCTGCTGCCTGGCCTAATGCACTAATGTATCGGTAAACCTAAATACTAGATGATGGAGGAATATTCTCGGCCCATCGACCCCATAACATAATGCATACATTGGGGCTGAAAACGAGCGTATCATGTGTGTTTATTCTACTAAAATCAAACAGCAGTGTGTTTTTAATAGAGGAGGATCGGCCCACGGACGAGGATAAGACTTGTATTAGCGGAGATCTATTCTTTTTTAATGATTGGAACGGCGGTCTAGTCACGAGCGGCGTCGGCGCCGTCGCGGTCGCGATCGGTCCTCGCCTCTGATTGGTCGGTTGCCATCATCATTACGCACGCGCTCGAGGTCTCGAGACGTGTTGTTGTCGTCGTGACGTGACGTTTGATGTACCGCATTACCTATGGACGCCCGCCGGAGGGTCCTTCCTTCCTTCCTCGTGGAAGCCGTGGATGATTGATCCACACCGATACAAGTAACACGTCCACTAGAGTATGGGTCTGATCTGCAAAAAATGCAGGCCTCACGGAAAAGGTGTATGTTTTGTTGTGGTCCGTGGTGTTGACCACAACCTGATGAAAGGTGGTTTTATGATGGCAGGAGAGGTCGTATTTAAGCCAGAGCAAGATGTTTACTTGGTTTGTGAGGAGAGAGAGACAGGGAGAGAGAGAGAGAAAGAGAGAGAGGGAGAAATACATGTTTGTCTGTGTGTGTGTGTATCATGTATGTAACTGAATGATGATTGCATCTGTAATAACGTCGTATTTTTGTGTCCACACGCTTGTGCAGAGAGTGAGTGGGACTCTCTCCACTAAGGATATTTCAGAGGGTCTGATTCAACATGGTGTCTCTCTGCCATGCAGGAATATACTCAATAAGCTGTCTCTGCTCCTAGCCGTTTCCTCCAACACAGTAACAAGATGATAGAACAACACACACACACACACAGTTGCTATACCCTTTTGCCAACGTGATTAAACTCAGCGATGTCTCAGCGATAAACGATAACACAGTCATCTGTTTGATGTTCACAATGCATGGCTGTGTCTGAGAAGGGATTTCAGCTCCATCATATGACCCTCCCTCCCCACACACACACACACACACACATATACACACACACACACACACACACACAAGCACAGTGTCGGTGTCACATGGTCTCTGAGTCTTTGTCAGCTGATCAGTGTGTGAGCATTCCAGCTGAAAGAGAGAGAGAATATCAAAGACAAATCTTGACAGTTATTGCGACTGCCAAGATTTGTGTCCGTGTGTGTGTGGGTGGGTGTGTGGGTGTGGGTGTGGGTGTGGGCGGGAACTTAATATGAAAATAGGTGTGAAATAATAACAGGCAGTAGTTTGATTTGATTGACACTCCTTCACTGACCTCTCCACACACACACACGTTTGCGGGTATGATTTTACCAAAACTAAAAATATTTGACACAAGGCTGGCAGCTGCCATCTGAGGTTACACCGTCACAGTACTTGCCCATCAAAGGAAGTGCTCCATTTGGGTTTCAAATCCACAGCCTTGTGTGTTTACTCACCACTAAACAACTGGGCCATGTTGTGAGGCATGCCCATGCCTGATGGTATTTTGCTAGTATTAACTAGTGTGTGCCATCTGTTACTTCAGCAGAACTGTGTATCGCCATCAAGTCAGTGTCTTCATTTCATGACAGACACTCCTAAAATGGAAATATTGACCAGCTCTAGCAGTTGTACACACACACGCACGCACGCACGTACACACACACACACACTTTCCCTCAGGCCCTAGTGATTTTTTTTATGGGCACGGATGGATCCACCTCTTCAGTCACTCAGCAAGATATACAGAGAGAGAGGGTGAGAGAAAGAGAGAGAGGTAGAGAGAGAGAGAAGAGAGAGAGAGGAAATTAGGTCATGTCTTTGTTCTGAGCATGCTCACAGTAGATGCTCTTGTGTCACTGTGTTCCAGTAAGGCTGTGTGTGTGTGTGTATGTTTGAAAATATTTGTTTGTATAAGGATGGGCGCACACGTGCATCCAGTGTGTGTGACGTGTGTGTGTGTGACGTGTGTGTGTGTCAGACTAAGGCGTTGCTCCGTGAGTAAGCAGGGAACCTTTCCCTGTCTGACGTAGAAGGATGGCGAAGTAGGTTTCCACGTCGACGGCGACTCTACACACAAGTGTCGTGACGAATACGGAAGCTTGCAGCCTCCTCCACCCTCCCTCCCCCCTCTCTCCATCCATTAAATTCCTCCCTCCCTCC
>OMOU01042399.1:0-14832 GCA_900312585.1 Malacocephalus occidentalis
AGAAGGATGGGGGGAAAGGAGGAAGGACAGGATGGAGGAAGGGAGGAAAGAAGAAGGATGGGATGGAGGGTGGACTCCCCAAAAACACCCGGCTATAAAGGAGGAAGGGAGAGAGTTAGGGAGGAAGGGAGGTAAGGAGCAAGGGAGGAAGGAAAGGAGGAAGGGAAGGTGGAAGGGAGGGATGGAGGGTGGACTCCCCAAAAACACCCGGCTATTACATAAATGTGTCGTAATAACAAGAATTATGTTTTTGTTTCTAGACAACGCACTGAGTGTACAACGTTTGTACTGTAATAGAAAAAAACGACATCAATAACCGACCAGGAAGGGTAGAGTGTGACCTCCTCACCCTGGGTGGTGGTCTCTCCGTTGGTGCCGGCCAGGGGTACCACGCCCTTGTCCACCTTGATGCCCACCACCTGGCCACGCTCCTTGATCAGCTGCGGGAACAGCTTGCCGTCGTCCGTCTTCTGGTAGAGCGTCTCATGGAAGAAGATCACGCCGCCAATGCACGGCGCCACACGGTCGTCGGCTGTGAACAGCAGCTGGCGGTACAGCCGGCGGTTCTCCTCCGTGTTCTCTGCGTTGATGCCCTGGAAGCGCTTGGCCACGCTGCCTGGGGGAGGGGAGATGGAGACACCGGGACGACGGCGAGCGGTCCAGTGAGAGAGCGGACATTAAGAGGCACTGCTGAGCCGCGGCCTTGCGAGGCCAGTCTAAAATGTGTCCATGTTTAATGTATATTAAAGATGCAGGACTAAAATCATGAAAGAAATCAGGGAGCTAAGGACATTGGACTGACTACATAGGGATGGACTGGTTGCTGCTGGAGGATGTTTATACTACTATAGAGGCAGAACACAGTATATAATCACCGTCATCATATATTATAAATGAAGTACCATACTGCTGCAGAGGTGGCCGGGCCTAAATGTTTTTTCTCCAGATGTAAGACATTTGTTTTGTACAGACCCCAACACATGTCACATCAAGATATTATGAGGGTTATTTTTACACAAAATGGGGTGCAAAAATGTGCACTCCCACTGATAGTTAATCATAATTGCAATCGCAATATCTGTCAAAATAATCATAATTTCAAAATGTAGTCAATGTGTTCACAGTATACTGTATGTAGTAAGCTAGTTGTGAGTTGGAGAGTCAGACAAAAACATTCACGTTTTGTATTCGCTCAAAATTGTTCTCCTTGATGAGATCTTAGCAGAATCTAGCGGTGTTGGCGTGCCATTTCCATGGAGACACTCAAAGCAAAACAAGCCCCATGGTGTTTTTGGCAACACGTTAGTATATATATAAACAATTCATTTTACGTTCAAGTAAACAGTGTATCTAAGAAGGATCTGGGGAAGTAGACCAGATTTTAATAATAATAATAATAATGTTATAATATATACGTGTATATAAATCCATATATATAATATAGTTGCTATAGTGCAATACACTTGATTTATATAATCAGTATGAATACAGTATGTTCATTATTTTATTATTTTATTTTATTTTGTGAAAATAATAGCTTGTGTACCATAAATCCACTCCAGCAAGGAGCACTCTTAGAACACACATTTGACAATTGTGGTGTAGTGTTGTTTAGTAGTGCTGTATGATGGAATCCATGGGGACAGGGCCAGCTCTACTGTATGTTGTGCCTGGCTGTCGTGCCAAAGATCGCTCCAGAACATTGTAACCACTGCGACAGGCAGAGCGGGTTACTATGGTAACAGAGTGGCTGCTGGGAGGGATGGTGCCTGCATCCTGTTTGTTATATAAGCAACACCAACTCTGTAGTCTGTATAGCACGTGTCTTGCACGTGTCTTGTGTGTGTGCGCGCGCACGTGCATGTGTGTGTGTGGTGGGTGGATGACAAAAAAGGTGTATTCTTCTGCCACTGAGCAATCCATGTGTTGACTTTCAGCCACTAGGAGATTAGAATTAGTTCCCAACTCTTAACCAAGCGATGTGGATAGCGCTATTGCTAAAATCAACTCATGCAATGTGAATAATCCAGCACGTTTTCCTTGTCAATCTTTGTGCTTTGTTTTTGACAACAAAAGCCCATTCTCTCTGTCCTTATCTGATTACAGTTCGCTCAATTCACTTCCTTCACTGTGTGTTGTAACCCTGTAACCCGTTTGCACAATGGCTCTACAAATCATGAGCATCGGAGGCTTCCACTCGCTACTACCTGTGGACTCATCCGCGGCTAGAATGCCTTTTCCGGGTGCCACGATCCTCTGGGCAATGTCACTGAGCTCTTTCTTCTGCTCGGTGGACAGAAAAGGGTAGGCGTGAGGCATGTTGACTCTGCGGACAGAAGGGAGAGGGGGTGGGAGGGGGTGAGAGAGAAAGAGAGAGAGAGAGAGAGAGAGAGAGAGAGAGAGACAGTCAGACAGGGTGCAAGTGATGGAGTCTTGGCGTTTATATAATGTGGCTGGCCATTAAGAGCATTCTGAGTATAGTCACCTATACAATGGCGTTGTAATACTGCAACCACTGCATATAGCGATATAGATGGGTATAGTTTCCCATCGAATTAGGAATCTACCTGTTGCTGAAGGTTATGACATATATATATATATATATACATAACAGACCACACACTGATGGAGGAACTGTTACTACTGATACTGATACAGCGTCTGCCCTCCGCAATGGCAACCGATCTAAAGGCCCAAACGACCTTGTGTCGGGGTTGTTGGAAAGTACATATTAAAATAGGCCCTCACGAAAATCTTGAGGGCAAAATGAGTAGACGATTACGTTGTGTCGATAGATAAATAGAGAATCCACCGTAAAAGCGGATTACATTTCCTACGCGCTGTTTAAACACTTACCGAATATTTTGTGCGCGGAGGCTTGAGGGGAAGGTTTCAGGAAGCGCCGCTGCTCTTCGTGCCAATGTCAAGCAATGGAGGAAGAGGATGTCCAGTATTGTAAAATATCAAGAGGCCGGGAGGGAGGAGAAATGGGGGCGTGTCAACTGCGGGCCAAAGTCCAATCAAAAACGCTCTCGGATGCGAATGACGACGACATCCTCCAATGAGAGGAACACGGTTTTTGCTCGGCTTAAACAGCGGTTGGGCGACCTTCTGGCAAGGGGCGTGTCGTCAGGTGGGGTGGGATGATGTACTATGTGCGGTTCTGTACGTGTCTACTTGCACATCGCATGTAGCGGGATGACTGTTCAATACGGTACGTGCTGTTTAGATACCGCCAATGGCCGAACCGCAGCCCCAGCTGGCAACAATGGCGCAACAGTATTGGCCGGCGGCGACAGCTGACCTAAAATCCTACAGTAGACCCAAAAAGTAAATCAGTCGAATACAAAAGCATGATGATGCAACAGAATGAAACAGCATGAGCTACAGGATGCAGTGTCACCCTCCAGGGACGTTTGGATGAAGCAATACTGAAATGTTTAGGTATTTGTTTTACAATATATGCTCAGAATGCCTTTTGCTGGCCATAATAGTGATACGGGTCCATCCAAATGGGTTTGTGCTTATTAGTAGGCCTATAATAGCAGGCCTACTGCTATCGGACACATTCTGAGTCAGATATCAGTCGCTGTAGCGTTTGACCTTCAGACAGCCTGGCTGCATTACGCAACACACTTCCACTGCAGCACCCAATGGGACCACTGCGGTCCCCTACCCTGCGTGGCTGTCTCACATCCACGAGGAGAGGAAACAGAGAGGCTATCTGAGCAGAATGAATGAATGGTGTTACTAGACGAGAGGCCTTCACATCTGGCAACGTTTCAAACATGCTCAGAAATCACCACCGAGCAGCCTTGTGGTTGCATTTCCTCTTGCAGAAACACTGGCTGTTTCACCATTATGCAGACAACATTCATAAAGGTTGCTCCATAAGAATATGTAGATAGGTGGAAAGGCTGTTCTGTTATCGCGGGTGACCGCTTCTATGTCAAGCAGACCTTTGTCAACATTCTCTGCTTCACACTCCAGCAAACCGCCCCGGTGCATGCTGGAGGTCATGGTCTGATGTAGCCAACAGAACTACATCGTCTGCAAAGAGCAGGGATGCAATTCTGAGGTCCCCAAACCGGACACTCTCCTCACCTCAGCTACGCCTTGCGATTCTGTCCATGAAACTCACAAACAGAATTGGTGACAAGGGGCAACCTTGGCGGAGTCCAACACCCACTGAGAACGTGAATACATTGAATACGGACACAGCTCTCACTTTGTTTGTACAAGGACCAAATGGCATGTACCAACGGCCCCGGTACCCCATACTCCCGCAGTACCCCCCACAGGATTCCCCAGGGGACACGGTCATAAGTCTTCTCCAAGTCCACAAACCACATGTAGAATGGATGAGCAAACTCCCATGCCCCCCACCACCCCCACCAACAACCCTGCAAGGGTAAAGAGCCGGGACCACTGTTCCACGGCCAGGACGGAAACAACATTGCTCGTCCTGAAGTTGAGGTTCAACAATCGGCCGGAACCTCCTTTCCAGCACCCTGGAATAAACTTTCTCGGAGAGGCTGAGCAGTGTGACCCCCCGATAGTTGGAGCACACCCTCCGATCCCTCTTTTTGAAAATGGGGACCACCACCCGGTCTGCCATGCCACAGGTACTGTCCCCACCCCCCACGCGACATTGAATAGTTGTGTCAGCAACAACAGCCCCACAATGTCCAGAGCCTTCAGCATCTCAGGGCGAATCTCATCCACACCTGGCGCCTTGCCACTGAAGAGCTGTTTGACTACTTCCCCGACATCTGCCAAGGATATGGGTGAGGCCCCCGAGGTTTCGGACTCTGCCTCTTCCCCAGAGGGCGTGTTGGTTGGGTACAGGAGTTCCTCAAAGTGTTCCTTCCACCGCCTGACAATATCCTCAGTCTGGGTCGGCAGTTCTCCTCCCCAACTGAGCACAGCCTGAGCTAAACCCTGCTTTCCCTTCCAGAGTCACCGAACGGTTTGCCAGAACTTCTTTGAGGCTAACTGAAAGGTTTTTGCTTTGGCAAACGCTGAGGCTGCAGCCCTCCTGGCTTCCCAGTACCCATCTGCTGTTTCGGGAGACCTCTGGGCCAACCAAGCCCAAAAGGCCTCCTTCTTCAGCCTGACGACTTCCTTCACTGCTGGTGACCACCAGCAGGTTCTTAGGTTGCCGCCACGACAGGCACCTACAGCCTTCTGACCAAAGCTCCTAACCGCTGCTTCTGCAATGGAGGTTCTGAACATGGCCCACTCGGATTCCATGTCCCCAACCTCCCCGGGATATAAAATAAGTTCTTCCGGAGGTGAGAGTTAAAGTTCCCACTTCACCCTCACTACCCGTTTGGGTTTACCAGGTCTGTCCGGCAGCCTCCCCCACCATCTGAAGGTCGATCATTGATTTGGCTCATAAGTGTATAATCAAGTCAACTTTCTTTAATTAAAAAAACAATAACGATGTACAAATAAATAACAGCACAAATGCAATGACACACTAACAGAAAGTGGAGTTGATCCTCCAAAAATACCACATTGTGTTGTAAACAGTATATGTAATTTCCCTCCTATATGATTAATAAAGAACACATTATCTCATCTACTCTTGATAAATTTGACAGACGCCAACAAAAGTCATAATTGAGTTAAAGGCCGCATGGGTGTACAGTAAACATGCAGGTAACTCACACAGTGGTATGAAAGATACATACTGTATGAACATTCACATGAAAACAATGAGGCAATAAATGTATACATGATAAAAGCCTATATGCAGCCAAATTAGTGTTCAAAAGTTGTATATAATACAGCATGTGTCGTCTGCATTAGCGCTTCAGCGGTAACAACACCGTATGACATCTAAACCTCTAAGTCGGTGTGAATGTCAGTCTAGTGTGTCTGACAGTCTGTTCACTTCAAATAAACAGAACCAATATCATTTCAAAATATATTTTAGCTGGAAAGTGTGGAAAGTCTAGATCTGCCAACCGGATTACTTAATTACGACAAGCTGGAGCGGTAATTGTCTCTTTGACCACCTGGGGTCCAACAAGACCTCTGCGTGCCAATCGCTACCTTTTAGCACTACCGGATCTTGATCTCGAAGCAGAGGCAGTTGCACGAGTCACATTCGGGGGGCTGGCAGGTGCAGGCGCAGTCCCACTTGACACACTGCAGTTAGGTTGGGAACAGACGGAAAACCACAAGTCACAAACCCGGAGCAATTGCATTCACGATAGCAGCCATTTATGGGGGCTGATCTGGGGACTCACTGTTCAAATTAAAAAGGTACTGTAGGGCTCGTAGCTGCAGTGAATGCAACACACCTCAATGGCAGAGAAACTATTGCTGTCACGTTGAATATTTTCAAAATACTGCAAAATCTCATCTCACAGCATCTTTAAGTCAAAACATTTGACCGTAGCAAACAAAGGGGGTGAGGGGAGAACTCTCAGGACACCACGCACAGTGGGGGTAGGGCACGCATGGTCCAGACAGGAGCGGACCGATGGGGGGCGACAGTCGCAGGACTCTGCCCATGCAAAGCAATGTTCACACGGGGAAATCTCCGGGCAGCAGTCAATCCACATGTGTGAGCAGCGGTCCTTCAGGCAGACAGAGAGACAAAAGGGTTCACAAAGTGGGAGGATAAGTATTGAGAAGTAGGAGCCATGGGGTTTTGTTTATTACGGTGTCAATACACGTTCTATTTTTTTTGTAAGACTGAAATATCGACGGAGGAATACAGCGCCTTGAATGAAAGCAACTCCTTCAGCCTTTTCCTATGAGCAGAAACCTTGGCTGTCTGGTGGAGGTGGGGGGGTGCTGTCATCTACAGGGACCATTTATGTTATAAGCCTGTATCCTGTGGGGAATTATCTTCTTTTGAAAGTCTCATACTTTGTGTTAATGAGCATCAGCCCATTGTATTACTCTTAGTGGTCCGCCCTCCTAAACCTAATAGCATTTATATCTCTGAATTCTCAGGACTGCTCTCTCTGCTTTTACCAAACTATGACCAGATCTGTATTATGGGCAATATTAATATTCATATACGTATGCTGTCCAAGTGATGCATGTGCGGGAGAATTCCTAAAACTCTTTTGATCTTGTTTTAAGCCCTACAGGGCCTACCCATGATAAGGACCATATCCTCGATCTTGTTCTATCATATGACCTGAAGATTTTAATTTCAATTTCTGATTTTTATGTATTTATATTTTATATAGTACTTTACATACTGCTGGGTATTTTGTTTCTTTCCACCACGTATATAACGAAGTTTCATTTCAGTGTGTGTGTGTGTGTGTGTGTGTGTGTGTGTGTGTGATTAAATTTCATCGAGGTGCGAAACAAACCTTGAGCCAATGACGGAACCAGAGCGCCACCGCGAGGACAAAGACGTAAACGCCAACTGTGATCATCAGCACGGCGGGAAGAGGGAGAGCCAGACCCCATATCGGCAACACCTGGCGATAAGATCAACAACAAGTTAGAAATCATGTACACCACAGAAGTTACGCATCTGTTACACATGCTCCGGTATAATTATTCGTACCACAACCGTGGATTCTTGAGGTGATGGCATGTTGGTTCTTTTAATGGCTCACATCTCCTGAGAAAGTCGAATAAACACATACTAGTGTAAGACTTTTTGCCAGGCGGGCTCACATCTCAGAGAGATTGTTAGTAAAGAAGAAAGAAACGATCCGATATGTAGATCAAGCTTTGATTTAAATTGCGCGTTGTTAACGAGTGGAGGGTAGGACTACATTGACGTAACTTTATTAATTATATGTTCAGGCTTCATATATGAAGTCGCATAATAATAATAATAATAATAATAATAATACTTACAGAGTTTGTATGAAACCCAATTATAGTGAAAGCACAGCACATTTCTGCTTTACTTGTTTTCTATCAAACTCAAGTAACACCTCTCCTTACCTCGTCGTCTTGGTTGTTGCAGCATAACAAAGCTAAAACATAACGAGGTCTTTCTCATACTGGGGACATGGTCCTTCAATTGACGTTTGTCGTTTTACAAGAGAAACACTGAGTAGCCCTATATCCATGAAGTAGCCTATTAGCTTGTTTCAGCGTTCCCGATGCCAACCAAGTTACTATAGAAACGGAAACGTTCTTCCTCTTCTTCGTTTCCTAGTAGGCAAAGAAGAATAGTTTGCGTGTTACGTCGCCACCTACCCTCGACTAAGAGAATATATTTCTCACACAGCGTAAAACAATAATATATGATATTATATAATAGTTATATATATCCCCAACCACATAAAGACACATTATACATTCTAGCATCCCGCTTTGTTTTTCCCAAGTACTGAAAGACGACGATCTTCTTCGTTCTGAAATACCTGCATGGCTTCGGTTCTTCAAATTGTAGGCTACTACCGCCACCTACTGGATGAAACTGGCCATGAGAGACTGCTGTAAAATATCGAATCAATATTGTGTATACATGTTTCGGCATTAGATTTCACACAATTTCACTCACGTCACTCACGGATTGCTATACATCTGTAAAAACATGTTATTCTCTATCTTTTCAGTGTAGAAAATAGACCCTTTGTCTATAGGCTGTACGACGCTAGCCCTATTTTAGGGGTGCTTCAGCACCCCTAAAATTAAACTCAGCACCCCAAAAAATTGTGTAGAAAAAATTGTATAATTGTATAGTTGTATAAAAGTTGTTTAATTCATCTTTGACAAGCTCAAATAATGTTCAAGACAGAGTCAGTAGTTTGTGGGTTAAACATAATATTTTAAGAATTAAAATGAATACCCCTCACAAATGGTACGATCTTCTTCTCACACGCTCTCCCTCAGCACCCCTAAAGCTCTGATCCTAGAATCACCCCTGGGCTGTAGCCAATTGTGTGGTGTGTCTGCCCATTGGTTTAATACAATATTTGGAGAACCATGGTTGAAGTTATAAGTGAGAGAGTGAGAGGCGGGAGAGACGGCCAGTGGCTGAGCGCGTCTCCAAAACAAGTGGGGTAACAGAAGAAAAACTAAAGAAGTATAATTACACAGGTGTGCCTTAGGCTGGTCACAATAAAAGGCCACTCTAAAATGTGCAGTTTTATCACACAGCTCAATGCCACAGATGTCACAAGTTTTGAGGGTGTGTGCAATTGGCATGCTGACTGCAGGAATGTCCACCAGAGCTGATCCGGCATCTTCACCTGCAAGATCGTCTGAGACGATGAGTGGACCAACATTCCACAGGCCACAATCAACAACCTGATCTCCATGCGAAGGAGATGTGTTGCACTGTGTGA
Organism: Malacocephalus occidentalis; assembly: GCA_900312585.1. Lineage (NCBI taxonomy): Eukaryota > Metazoa > Chordata > Actinopteri > Gadiformes > Macrouridae > Malacocephalus > Malacocephalus occidentalis. The sequence goes on from OMOU01042399.1 coordinate 9,285, forward strand.
GGCAAATTATGGTTAGATACCTGCATATATGTGAAATACATAGTTCAGTGGCTAATACATGTCTCTTTTCAAGATAAAACTGCACATCTTAGAGTGGCCTTTTATTGTGACCAGCCTAAGACACACCTGTAATGATCATGCTGTCTAATCAGCATGATTCACCTGTCAGGTGGATGTATTATCTCAGCAAAGGAGAAGTGCTCACTAACACAGATTTAAACAGGTTTGTGAATAACATTTGAGAGAAATAGGCCTTTTATGTACATTGAACAAGTCTTAGATCTTTGGAGCAAAAGTGTTTTTGCATTTATATTTTTGTTCAGTGTACTTGCAGACATGAGCAAAGCTACACTCTGGCAGTGAGTGTGTGGAAAAGAGGAGTTTAAATAAGAAGAGTAAGTGACGGGGAAACAGGTGGAGGTGATGAAGCTGTTGAGATGATGAATTTAATGATTGCTTGACAGTGAGAGTGGAAACTTAGTGTGAATCATGACAATTATTGGATTTTCTGGACTATTGTATTATTGTTGGACTTACAATTATATTAGACGGGGGTGGATCTTCGCATGCAGGCACTCTCACTGATCATTATCATGATATTTTATCATCGCATGTTGCTTTTTAGACTGCTCACTTGGTTTTTTAGACTGCTCACTTGGTTTTTAGACTGCTCACTTGGTTTTAGACTGTCACCTGGTTAGACTGTCTTGTCTTAGTTGTCTTAGTTTGTCTTTTGTCTTAGTTTGTCTTTTGTCTTAGATATTTGTCTTTTGTCTTAGATATTTGTCTTTACTGTCTTTTTTGTCTTTACTGTCTTAGTTTGTCTTTACTGTCTTAGTTGTCTTTCAGTCACTATTTCAACTGGGCCTGAGAGGCATGCAATTTCATCTGTGCTGTATGTCAATATAGCACATTTGACAAATAAAAAGAACTTTGACTTTGACTTTGACTGCTGCTCCTACTAGTTACCATTTGTATGCTAGGATAAGAATATAACTGTACTGCAAAAAAAACATTGAATACATTTTTGCACCAAAAGCCAATTACTATTTTACTACTTACTCACTTTTTACCGTACCTATTAGGTACTATGAATTCCATTGTACTTGTTCCATTTGGCCATAAAGAAATCTTGAATCGTTGGACACTCTGAAAGTAGTTTGAGGTCTCTAGGTCATGTGACCAAAATCAATTGAAATTCCAAAATGTGAACTATTCCGATAAAATATCTTGAGATGAAAATGGACAAAGCAAAGGCTGTACAATATGTGTCGGAATGTGGTGAGCAATCAAATTGCTTTCCCGGAGAGGCTGAGCAGTGTGATCCCCCGATAGTTGGAACACACCCTCCGGTCCCCCTTTTTGAAAATGGGGACCACCACCCCGGTCCGCCACGCCACAGGTACTGTCCCCGACCCCCACGCGACATTGAATAGGCGTGTCAGCCACGTCAGCCCCACACTGTCCAGAGCCTTCAGCATCTCAGGGCGAATCTCATCCACACCTGGCGCCTTGCCACCGGAGAGCTGTTTGACTACTTCAGCGACCTCTTGCAAGGATATGGGTGAGCCTCCCTCTGAGGCTTCAGACTCTGCCTCTTCCCCAGAGGGCATGTTGGTGGGGTTCAGGAGTTCCTCAAAGTGTTCTTTCCATCGCCCGACAACATCCTCAGTCTGGGTCAGCAGTTCTCCTCTCCGACTGAGTACAGCCTGAGTTAAGCCCTGCTGTCCTTTCCTGAGTCACCGAACGGTTTGCCAGAACTTCTTTGAGGCCAACCGAAAGTTCTTCTCCATGGCCTCCCCGAACTCCTCCCACACCCGGGTTTTTGCTTCGGCGACCGCTGAGGCTGCAGCCCTCCTGGCCTCCTGGTACCCATCTGCTGTTTCAGGAGACCCCTGGGCCAACCAAGCCCGAAAGGCCTCCTTCTTCAGCCTGGCAGCTTCCTTCACCGCTGGTGTCCACCAGCGAGTTCTTAGGTTGCCACCACGACAGGCATCGACAGCCTTCTGCCCACAGCTCCTAGCCGCCGCCTCTGCAATGGAGGCTCTGAACATGGCCCACTCTGATTCCATGTCCCCAACCTCCCCCGGGAGACAAGTGATCCAATAAGATCATACCAATACCTGGACCAAAAAGCTGCGAATGCGCGATCCGTTATAACAAGCGTGCAGACCGCAGTCCAGGGTCTCTCCTGTTCGTGCCATCCGTTGGACCCAGACGTGCCAAGAAGTCGGTCCTGTCCCTGACCCAGCCCAACGCCCACTCCATTTTGCGCGGATAGCGGTAATTATATGGTTATTAGACATAAGAAGCTAAGTGAGGACAAAGTACCTTGTTTCTTTAAACGCTACCAGCTCCAGCTGTAGTGCAACATTCCCCAGTCTCGAATAACCAGTAGCATCGGTTGTTTTACCTGCGAATCGCGCAGTATTGTCAAATGATAGAAGGGCGATAGAGTCCCCCTTTCGAAATCCCAACATCGACGCTGCCGCTGCTCAACCTGAACACCACATTGACGCGCCATTGCCGAGCGGAGCCCGGGCCATCGTCACCAACAGACCCGCGAATGACGCCTAGTTCATGGTCCAGATCGTCCACCAGCGGATCTCTCGACCCACGCGATCACCCGACGGGGCCCATGACAAAACCAAACGCGTTCCGCAACTTGAACGCGGCGTAGCCCAGACGGGCAACCCCCAGCCGAAAGGAGAGCACCAACCAGCGGACCCAACGCGGTTCAGTTGGAAAGAATAAGCCGCCTTTTGATCTACATTCACGTGGTCACCACAAGGTAGATATCTGGGCAGAGTTAAGTAGAAGTGTACTTATGGTCATGTGCCTACTACATGTTTATTGATATTACCCACCGATATTGTTAATCCATGTACTACTCTAATGTTAAGGGAATCCCTATGGTTCATCCCTATGGTTAGATGTGTGCATGCTTCTCTCATATATTCTATCCTCTTTGACTAACCTATCCGGACTGCATTCCTTAGTTCCCCTTTTTATGGCCTTGCCACCTAGCCACGCATAGCTACACCTAGCCGCCTAGCCACGCATACCTACACCTAGCCTACATCTTGTGTATGGTTGCATCTTGTGTATGGTTATATATTTTATATGGTTATCTTTGGTGTAGTTACATCATGTGTATGGTTATAGCTTATATATGGTTATCTTTGGTGTAGTTATCTTTTGTATGGTTATTTACTGTATAGTAATAAATTAATGACTATGCCTTATCTTCTTTGCTAATAAATCTCCTTGTATTACAGCTGTTGTGGTTATTGATGTTGTGTTGAAGCCAGCCTCTGTCGTGTAAATAACTCCAAAGCCTTCACCATCCCTCGTGGTTGATATAGTTATTAATTAATTCATTATAATTCTACTTTACTAGTTTTGGTAAAATATATTAGACTGATTCCATTGTTTAGTTATTGGTCCCTGATTCCAGGGTGGTGCCCCGTTATTATTAATTCAGATGAATACCTTTTTTATTTTAATAATGAATACGTTTCTCGGATCGTTATTAATTATAAGCTGATAACAGTGTGAGTACATATGATAGCGACCCCTACACCTTGTATGCTGATGTATTGTCTGTGTGCAGCGTCTGAGGTCATGGCAGCTCATTTGAAATGTCTTCTTAGCGGCAACTGTGATGTGATGTAAAACGGTACTGCCGTTTTTTGTAGTTGGTTTATAAATGATCCATTGCTATATTTTTTGTAATGTTTTTTTTTGTTGTGTCGACACAGCATATAGTCGATTTGGAAATGGTTCCAATATACCTGCCTGTAATGAGAAAGCCAGTGCACTATCCTGCTATCCGCTAATATGTGTGTAATTAGATCTGCCATATGCCTGTGTTAAATGCTAGGTTGTGTATTAAAAACATAACACATACACACACATCGCTACACACTATCACAATGGCAGTCTGTGTAGCGTTAAGTCACATTGGTAATATGATGTTCCACAGAGGACCGTATAACCTTCAGACTATGCTGTCCGTGCTAATAGACAGGCTGAGTCTAATCATTGAGTGGCACTGGTCTGTAGGGGCTCACCACTGGTTGAATGTCTACCTGGCAACAGAAGCTGTCATCAAAAGGAAGCCACATGACTCTTATTCAATTTGGCTTCAGCCAACCTGTTTCCCCTCTCCCAGCTCTTAGACTCATGGCCAAGGTCACGGCAAAGACTTCCATAATTTAACTTCACAGAGGCTGTCAAGCCAAGTTCTGTTTGTCCTCTAAGGTCTATGTTTAAAGGTAACATCTAGATAGAATATCTGTATGCTGGCAATTGGAAACACATTTTTTAATTGCATTGGTTAAATGCATTTAATAAAATGACGCTTATATTCCCAAAGGAGAATTGGCCTATATAGGAAAGAGAAAATACCATAAATAGGCCTAACTGTATGCAAATGTAGCAGATATAAGCATATGAATCAGCCTACTACAAAATGTTCATAGAAAACCCCAGGGTCATCTAATCTCAAACCTTCTGTGAATGTAAAGAGAAAGTGCTGTTATGGGGGAGGGAATAAAATACACCAATATTAACCATACAATATACAACAATATCAACCATATTACCTCTACACATGAGTGTAATCACATTGCCTGGAAACTAGCCGTGCCTTAAAGCTCACACAATCACATGAGTACTTTGTGGGGGCCGGGCCCCACGTGGTTATCAGAGCTGAGACGAGAAGGATGTCCGCACTCAATAGTACTTGCGTTAGAGCCGTTACGTTTGCCATTTGCTAGGTAGACGCTCCCTTTGTTAGAGACACAAACTAGGCATATGCTTGTTTTGGTTTAAGTTGTTATGGTCAGGAATCCGAGACTATCCCATTTAGGCTTCACTTCACTATAGTGCGAGCTAGTTGGGAATATTATACACAAGTAGTCCGTGAGTTGTCAAATATCCTGGATTTGAGTCACACATCCGCAGCATTTAACAAATAAACTGTTTTGCTGAGTCGAGTCCGACACGCCACGCAATGCAACAAGTGGCAAACTTTTCCTACAAACTTTTCCGAGTGACATTCAAGTGAGTAAAAAAACGGACCGAGGAACCAGGCAGCTAGATAGATCATGTCCACTCCCTCGCCCAGTCTGTGGGAGAAGAGGAGGGCTTCTTTTTCTACCACCACCACCGGCCCCTTCTGTGGCCAGAGACCGCCGGAGTTGGAGCTGTCAGTAGCCGTGTCGAGCGCACACGAACCGGGGGCGGGGGGAGACGTACCTGTTAGCAACCACAACTGCAGCAGGCTATTGTTGGCGGATGACACGATGGGCACACAGCAGGACGACCATGAACAACAAGAGGCCCCGGAGGTTCATACCCCGGTCACCCTACATCCGTACCTGTCTCATCCGCGGATGTCGGTGAGGATGTCCGTGTACAGCGTCGGGGTTCGCCCGGTGGTCGTGACTAGAGCTTACGTTCAAGGGCGCGTGTACAACTTTCTGGAGCGGCCGTCGGGCTGGAAGTGCTTCGTCTACCACTTCACAGTGTGAGCTCCTATTAT
>OMOU01042403.1:0-17236 GCA_900312585.1 Malacocephalus occidentalis
CCCCCCCCCCCCCCCGCGCAATCTCCAAGGAGTTACCACGACTAGACACGGCCATGCCATCTTAGTTTTTACTAGTAGTATTACTCTAGTGGTCGTACCTCCAGCTGGACCCTCTGCTCCAGGTTCTTGTAGGTGCGTTGCAGCAGCTCCTTGGTGCCCAGGACTCCGTACCACATCATGTTCTTAGTACGACTCCTGCAGGACAACAGGAGCAGCCTGAGCACACACACACTAACACACCCCCGAAGACAGACAGGCAGACAGACGGGCAGACAGGGAGACAGACATACAGGCATAAAGACAGACAGATAGACAGGCAGGCATGAAGACAGACATACAGACAAACAGGCAGGCATAAAGACAGGCAGACAGGCGGGTAGACAGACATACAGACAGACAGGCAGACAGACAAGCAGACAGGCTGGCAGACAGACAGGCAGACAGACAGGCAGACAGGCAGATAGACAGGCAGGCAGATAGACAGGCAGGTAGATAGGCATCTGACCTGCATTTTTCTGGGTGTTCCTCTCGCTTGTTGTTGAACTCGAGGGAGATCTTTGCGTCGAGTCCAATGCCGAAGTAGTTGTTCATCACACACCTCTCCATATAGCCCTCCCTACACACACACACACACACACACACACACACATACTTGGTTCTACTATAACTAGTACTGACCACTGGTTGTTTCAACTCTGGATCTGGGCTGATAAGCTGTATGGAATGTTAATAACTTGCAGGGTTAGCGTATTAACACCACCACGATGGTGTTAGGGTTACAGACAGACAGACAGACAGGTCTTACAGTGAATCTAGGTCAGGGTCGATGAAGGGCGTGGCTCCGAATGGGTCGATGTTGGCCAACAGCATCTTACTGATGATGGAGCTGCCAGCGATAGAGGCTGCCAGACCGGCCCTCAGACCTACGACACACATTGATGGGATGTATAATATCATTAGGGAGAGGGAAGGCGGGGGTATGCAGAGTCCAGGTGAACTCTGAACAGGTGAGTCTTGAGCCTCTTGCGGAAGCTGGTGAGTGACTTGGCCGTCCTGATGTCAGCCAGGAGCTCATTCCACCACTGCGGTGCCAGAACAGAGAAGCGTTGGGACTTGGCAGAGCGGTGTTTGCCCGTTGAAGTGAAGGTGGCACCAGTCATCTAGCCGAAGTTCTTGAGCTGTCAGACTGGGGTGTGAGGTCTGACTAATGTTTGGAGGTAGGGAGGGGCAGTTGTGCTGACAGGCTTGCAGGCCAGTACCAGTGTCTTGAATCTAATGCGGGTGATTACCAGGAGCCAGTGGTGGGTTACATGGGAGAACTTTGGTAAGTTAAACACACCAGGTGCGCTGCTGTGTTCTGGATGCATTTTAAAGGTTCGAGGTAGGGGGTCCAGCCAGGAGAGAGTTGCAGTGGTCGAGGCGAGTGATGACGAGCACTTGGACCAAGATCTGTGCTGCTTCACGTGTGAGGAAGGGCCGGATCCAGCAGGTGTTGTCGAGAGCAATTCTACAAGATCAAGCCACAGAGGTGATGTTGCCGTTCCAGCACAGCTGGTCGTCGAGTACCACTCCAAGTTTCCACGCAGTCGGTGAAGGGGAGACTTCAATGTCCTCAATGGTGACAAGTCGGTCCATCTGAGGGCAGTCTTTCCCCGGTATGAAGAGAAGCTCAGTCTTGTCTAGGTTAAGCTTCAGGTGGTTGGCAGTCATCCATTTGCTGATGTCAGCCAGGCATTTTGAGATGTGTGTTGTGATTTGGGTGTCAGAGGGGGCGGGGAAGGAAAGGAAGATTTGAGTGTCATACTGATGTTTGTGTGTGTGTGCGTATGTGTGTGTGCATGCCTATGTGTGCATGTGTAATTATGAGTGCTTGTTCTATTCTAATCTTACTGTCAGCGATATATTGTTGTTTCACTGTCTTTGGACAAATGTAATGATTGTCTGTGAAATGCATTTGTGTGTGTGTGTGTGCGTGTGTGTGCATGTGAGTGTGTGTGTACCAGGGCAGATGATGCGTGTGTTGAGGACAGGCAGGTTCTCCTTGCTGGTGGTGAAGGGTGTGATGCAGAACGAGCTGCAGGACTGGGTGCTCCGGCTTACTCTCCGCTCCGTCGGGCTCTTGGCAGCTAGGACACACACACACACCAGTCCCTTTGATGTAGACACAAACACACACACATTGAATACATAACATAACATGTGTGTGTGTGTGTGTGCGCGCATGCATGTGTGTGTGTCCAGAGCCAGGATGCCGTTGTGTTGCCCCACCCAGCCTCCACTAGAGACATGTGTTGGAGGAAGTACATGAGGACAAACAGGAAGTGCTTCTGTCCCCAGGAAAAATAACACATCCTATGGCAGCTGCACACACACATGCAGACACACACACACACACACACTCTCTCTGAAACAGAAGGACACAAACTAAAGTGCACATTGAGAGACACTTACACACAAGCACACATTCATTAACACACACACACACAATGTATTATGAAACAGTGGAGGTCGGTTGGGTGTAGACAGCTCCTCCCAGAGGTGGAACAGAGACCAGGGTTCCTGCACTTGTACCACTAACCCCTGCATTTATTTATGACAGGAAACATGATGTGCGTCAGCACACATTTTTTCCATTAGTTCTGTGTCTTTGTCAAGTCTATGTGGTGAAGTGGCCTCACAGGCCACTAGGGGGTCGTCTCCCTGTAATTACAACTGTGGACAGAATGCAATTCACTCTGTTTCCATGTTGCCACACTGTCTGAGAGAAGGAGACGATTCTCAACATTGATCTCCACCACCTGCTACCTGTGTCACAACTCAGATATCCTCAACCTCCACACACTGCAGGATTACCAAAGGTGTGTCTGACAGTCAGTCACGGAGGCCAAAGAGTCGCATCTAGGAGAGGGTAATCAATCGCTAGGAGAGGGTAATCAATCGCTAGGAGAAGGTAATCAAGCAGCTCATTTGGGTTTCAGGTGTCATGATCATGGGACTGATATCTGGTGGGAGTGGTTGAGAGCTGTGGAGCGTTGCATGGGCAGAGAAGCTAGGAGATGGTGGAGATATGGTTCATACAGCAGGAAGTGGAGATATGAGTCATACAGCAGGAAGTGGAGATACAGCAGGAAGAGGAGATATGAATCATGCAGCAGGAAATGGAGGTACAGCAACAAGTGGAGATGTGAATCATACAGCAGGAAGTGGAGATATGAATCATACAGCAGGAAATGGAGATACAGCAACAAGTGGATATGTGAATCATACAGCAGGAAGTGGAGATACAGCAGGAAGTGGAGATATGAATCATACAGCAGGAAATGGAGATACAGCAACAAGTGGATATGTGAATCATACAGCAGGAAGTGGAGATACAGCAGGAAGTGGAGATATGAATCATACAACAGGAAGTGGAGAGCTGAAGTGGTGAGTGAAAAAGTCTCCTGCTTCAAGTTCCTTGGTGTGTTCATCAAAGCTGACCTCACCTGGTCCAGGCAAGTGGACTTGGATGTAAAAACAGTCCAAAAGAGTCTCAAGAAGTTTGGCATGTCTGCAAATAACTCTCACTAACTTTTACAGGTGCACCATTGAAAGCATCCTCTCTGGCTGCACTATTGCCTGGTTTGACAGCTGCTCTGCTGCCGATCACAAGGCCCTCCTTAGGGTGGTGAAGACAACGGAGTGCATCATCGGCTGCCATCACCCAGCCGTGCAAAACATCTATCACACACGATGCCTTAGGAAAGCATGGAACATCATAGAGGACTACAGCCACCCAGACCATGGACTGTTCATGCTGCTGCCGTCTGGTAGACGTTACCAGAGAGTTGGGACGATGGTTGCCTATTCTTAGTGAAGGTGGTACTAGCCAAAGTTATGAAGCGGAGCGCTGGGGGTCTGACTCATGTTTGGAGGTGGGTAGTGTCAGTCCCACTGACATCCTTGTAGTATATATATACATGTATATTGTATATGTGTGGATATATATATTTTTTTTGTTTGTTTTTTCGATGCATATATACACATTTTTTTTAAGTATCTTTTTGCCATTTTAACATTTTTGCCTACTTTTTCTGTGTACTGTTCCCTGCCATGCCACTGTTCAGAATGGCCCTGTGTTGTGATGTGACAATAAAACACTTTGACTTGACATCGACTATTTGGTATATTTATGAATCCTTGATAAAGGGATGCCATGAACAATAACTATATACAAAAAATATATTTTTTAAAGCACCAACATAATTAAACGTGTGCATTTACAAACCTAGCATAAATAACATTAATTGATGCTTAATAGAGGTTTTTGTAGGAATTTGTTGCAGGTTGCTCTCAACTGCATGGCACCTTGTTGAGTTAAAGGATAAGAGAGGTTTTTCTTGGTATTTCAGCTGTAGTTTCTACTTTTTATTTTGGTAATGACCAAATAATATTCTCTAATCCCTATAATAGTAACCTGTATTTAATGGCTAAATACCTAGTAATTAGGTTATCCTCTACTCACAGGACAGCATCTCCAGCTCCTTGGTGTCCTCATCCTTCTCACTGTCGCGGTTTTCTTCTTCACTGTCCTTGCGGAGATCCAGAGCAGAGGACTGCTCTGTGTCATCCATGTGAGCGTTTTGCTCATCCACCACTGGAGAGGAGGGGGCAGATATACCTTACAGCTACATGCTTCCTCTTACCAATATTATACACAGCTACAGAATTAACTTCCACTTCTATGCTAACAATAGACACATCTACATTCCCATTGGACCAAATAAATCATCCCAGATCCAGAAGGTTCAATCTTGAAGGTTTAATTAAAAGATAGATGATCCAAAACTACCTGCAGCTAAACACAGAGCTGATAATGACCGACCAGAAGCAACAACAAACACAATTTGAAGATGCCACATTGTGTCTTGAGGGCTCTACCCTTACCCAAAGTCCCTGCGTCATGTTAAAAGTATTGTTACCAGTATTACCAGAACTGCATTCTTTCATCATAGAAACATTCCAAGAACCAGTCCAATGTTATCCACAGTGGATGCAGATGCTCATCCATACATTTATATTGTTTAGACTAGATTATTGTAATGCACAGATCTCTTGCTCTACAAACTCCTCAGAAAAAACTCCAGCTTGTGCTAGACACTGCTGCTAGACTTCTAACGAGAACTTGGAAATTTGACCACATTTCTCCTGTGCTCTCCTCCTCCCACACCAGGTCAGGTTTGAAGGTGTTACTATTGACCTATAAAGTCCAACATGAACCATTCTACCTGAAGGACCTTATGGTTCTTCCTGTTCTTCTCAGCCTCTCAGGTCGTCAGGAGCTGGTCTTCTATCGATTCCAAAAGTGAATAAGAAATCAGCAGGAAACAGAGTGTTCTCTTATGGAGCCCCTGTCTGTGGAACAGTCTGCCACCTGGAATCAGGGAAGCTGACTACGATGATAAATTCAAATCCACCCTTAAAACCCACCGCTTTACTCTCTCATCTGGCTCCTAGGAGTGTCCCTCAGCTCCCACTACAGCTTAATCAACCTGTTGTCAGTATCAGCCGACCCCTGCTGCCCATAGGTACCAGGTTAGAGGTTTCCCACGTGTTCCCTGTCTTCCCATCTAATCATAAAGGTACAGCTGTGGCAGCACTGTACTAAAGTCTGACTACGGTTTAATGGTTTAACGGTACCTCTCTCTGCCTGCAGGATGATCTGGCGGACCGCTTTCTTCAGACTGTTGGCTCTCAACATCAGCTGTTCCTTGCTCTTGAAGAGGCGCCTCCCCCCTCCTCCTCCTCCTCCTCCTCCACCTCTCCCTCCTCCCTTCTCCGTCTCCTCCTCCTCCAGCTTCCCTTTGAGCTCCGTCAGGCTTTCCTCGCTCACCTCCTCCTCCATCCCTCCTCCGTCCTCCTCCTCCTCCCGCTCCTCCTCCAGGATGGGAGGGGTGGAGTGGGGCAAGGGGGGCAATGCCTCCCCATTCAGGGTGAGGAGCAGAGAGTCCAGCTTCTCATTGAGGATGGCACACTGGGGGTGGTGAAGTAATTTGTTAACAACCATATCTCTAACGTTTTCCAGGCTTTTGACATTACATTTTGCATTACATTACATACATTACATTTTGTGTTCATGTGCAACACTATAATTGAAGAAAATTTGAGCCGCTGGTTGAGAAGGTGAGGCTGGTTTTGTGCTGAGATGGGACCCGGGAAATGATCGGAGATGACTCTATCCCTAACCCCAATGCAAACCCTAATCCATCCAGCCATTCTCTTTCTGCTTATCTGGGGCCGAGTCACGGTGGCCATTAGATAAGCAGGGGCCCTCAGACTTCCTTCTCCCCAGCAACACTCTCTAGCTCCTCCTGGGAGATCCCGAGGCGCTCCCAGGCCAGATGAGATATATAATCCCTTCAGGGTTTGCCCCGGGGTCTCCTCCCAATCGGACGTGCCTGGAAAACCTCTAAAGGGAGGTGACCGGGAGATGCCCGAACCATCTCAACTGACTCCTTTCAACATGGAGGAGCAGTGTCTCTACTTCGAACTCCCCCCGGATGTCTCAGAACTATACCCTATCTCTAAGGCTGAGCCCAGCCATCATGCAGAGGAAAATCATTTTGTTTGCTATCCACTATCTCGTGTCTAGAAGTGAGGGTTGGAGCGTAGATGGACGGGTAAATTGACCTCTTCACCACAACGTCTGTCCATCTCCCACTCAATTTTGCCCTCACTTGTGAACAAGACCTTGAGATACTTGAACTCCTTCGCTTGAGGCAGCAACTCACTCCCAACCCAGAGGGAGCACTCCACTATTCTCCCGCAGAGAACCATGGCCTCAAATTTAGAGGTGCTGACTCATCCCGATCACTTTCGGTTGGCCTCAAGGAAGTTCTGGCAAACCGTTCAGCAACTCGGGAAGGAAAAGCAGGGCTTGGCTCAGGATGTGCTCAGTCGGGGAAGAGAACTGCTGAGCTAGACTGAAGATACTGTCGGGCGGGGAAAAGAACAATTTGAGGAACTCCAGTTTGTGTCTGAAGACTCAGGGGAAACTCCACCCATAACCTTGGCAGAGGTCGCTGAAGTAGTCAAAAAGTTCTTCAGTGACAAGTGCCATGTGTGGATGAGATTTGCTCTGAGATGAGGCTCTGGACATTGTTGGGTTGTCGAACCTCAGCTTCAGGAGGAACAATGTAGATTCTGTCCTGGCCGTGGAGCAGTGGAGCAGCTCTTTACCTTGCAGGGTTGTTGGAGTGGGCATGTGAGTATGCCCATCCAGTCTACATATGTTTTGTGGACTTGGAGAAGGCTAATGACCGTATACCCCAAGGAATCCTGTGAGGGTACTGCAGGCGTATGGATACCAGAGCCGTTGGTATGAGCCAGTCAGACCTTGTACAACCAAAGTGAGAGCTGTGTCCGTATTCTCAGCAGCGGTTGGGATGAGAGTCAGCACCTCCATGTCTGAGGCCATGGTTCTCTGCCAGAAAACGGTGGAGTGCTCTGTTCGGGTTAGTAGTGTGTTGCGGCTTCAAATGAAGGAGTTCAAGTATCCCTGGGTCTTGTTCACAAGGTGTGGGCAAAATGGAGCGGGACATGGACAGACAGGTGCTGAGCCGGAAGGCGAAACTCTCGATTTACCTACGTTCCAAACCTCACCTATGGTCACAAACTTTGGGTAGTGTTCCTCCGCAAGGGTGGCCGGGCTTAGCCTTAGAGATGTGGTGAGGAGCTCAAACATCCGGAGCCAAGGTTTTCCAGGCATATCCGACTGGAGGGAGACCCCAGGCCGACCCAGAACTTGCTGTAGGGCTTATATATCTCAACACCTCATGATCCCAAGAGACGCTGGAGAGTGTTGCTGAAGGAAGCTTGGGGACCCTGCTTAGCCCACTGACACCACGACTTGGCAATTTGTACTTTTTATCAAACTTATTAGGTAATATATTTAGAATTTCTGTTTATGTGTGTTTTAAAAGAATACTTTTTACTCTACTTTCTAGGTACTATTACTAATTGTTCAGAGTGCTTTACAATTTATGTTTCGAATAATACTGCAAGAGTGAAAGGGAGTAACATTATACGTTACATATGGCAATAAAGAAGTCTTTACAACAAACAAACTAACTAACTAACTAACATGGTTTTAGTCAGCCGCATCAAGAGAAGATAGAAGGATTTTCTGTTTAGTTTCATCTGGCTTCATTTATTTAATGAGTGGGTTCTGCTGTTTCTTACTCACTGCGTACAGAGGCAATAAAACATTGTTTTAATTCTTAAGTTTAAATCCATTTTAAAATATAATTGAATTATCTAAAGGTTTAGGTGTTGGGTTTCAGAACAGCGTTAATGAATCATTCAGGCTTACTTTGACGGACATGCTGTCACACTCCTCTGCGTTGTCTACACTTTTCTCGTAGGCTTTGCCCACTTTGGCAACAAAGTCCTTCACCGTCTCACACAGGATCCTGGGTGGAGGATGGTGGGAAAACAATTGTGAATTAGAACTAAACTAAAGGGAACTCCATGAACTGAAGGGAACTCCATGAACTGAAGGGAAGTGAAACTGACTTGGCAGAGGCGATCACCACGGTGTGTTGTTCAGAGTTCAGGATCTTGATGAGGTGGGCAGCAACTGAATCCTCATAGGCTGAGATGTGGAACTGAGTGGAAAATATACACATACAAAGATACATATAAAATATGAATGAATATAAATATCAATACACACACATATATATATAGAACTTTTATAGATATATGTGTTAAAGAGAGAGAGAGACTAATTTCTCATGTACCTGGCCGTCGGCCACACCCTCTGGGGGGGTGGGGCAGGTGTGCTTGGGAGGGATCCTGATCTCGTAGGTCATGACGCTCCAGCGGTCCAGCATCTTGGTGCTGGATCGCTCCAGCTTCTCGAGGATCTGAGGCAGCTGTGTGTCGTCGTCGCAGGATGGGCCCCAGCCCAGCACCCGGGCCAGGTCGTTCCCAGTCCCCAGTGGAAGGACCCCCAGCTGGCACTGGGGACAAGCCTCAATGTGTGTATGTGTGTGTATGTGTGTATGTGGTTGTGTGTGTGTGTGTGTGCGTCAGCCTACCTGTTTATGGAGGTTCAGCTTGTCTATCTCAGACAGCACCCACCCCACACTGCCATCTCCACCACACACCAGAATCCTGAAGTTATCAAACTTCTGGAAAAGACGCAGACTGCACACACACACACACACAAATGTTACCTGTGTTACGGACTGACAGAAGTCCCCCCACATACAAATATTCGTATTTAGTGTGTGTGTGTGGCCCCACCCCAGATGTGGGCCTCCATTCACCAGGCCGAACACCTGAGCAGCCAGCCAGAGACAGACAGACAGACAGACAGACAGACAGACAGACAGACAAACAGACAGACAGACAGACAGGTACCCCAGGTGTGGGCCTCCGTTCACCAGGTCGAACACCTGAGCGGGGTTGAGCAGCTGCTTGAAGCGGCGGAGGAACTTGACCCCCTGGTTATCACCACTTTTAGAGTTCACACACACCAGCAGGGGGGAAGCGCAGGAGGGGGGGCAGGAGGCCTTCCAGAAGCCTGAGGAGAAAACACACGCACACTCATAATGAGGACACGTGGGGTGATGGACACATCATCTTGGTCATGTTTGCTTGTCCTGACTTAGCTGACTTAGCGACTGATGCTTCAACAGTTCAGTTTCAAAACAGAATGACTTATGACTCCAGGTTTCTCCATCGTTGCACATGTGCGTGTTGAAGTACCCCAGTAGAACTATGGAGTCCCCAGATGGAACCCTTTCCAGGATGCCCTCCAAGGACTCCAAGAAGGCCGGATACTCTGAACTGCTGTTTGGTACATAAGCACACACAGCAGTCAGAGCCTTCTCCCCCCAGCGACTTGCAGTCACATGGAGGCGACCCTCTCGTTCACCGGGGAAAACTCCAACACAGCGGCACTCAGCTGGGGACTTGTGAGTATCCCCACACCCGCCTGGCGCCTCACACGCTGGGCAACTCTGGAAAAGTAGAGAGTCCAGCCCCTCTCCAGGAGTTTGGTTCAGAACCAGTGCTGTGCGTGGAGGTAAGCCCAACCATAGCTAGTTGGTACCGCTCCACCTCCCACACCAGCTCCTTCCTCACCAGCAAAGTGACGTTCCACGGTGATGCTGGGGATCCGGACGCCGCGGACCCCGCCTTTGCCTACCGCCCGGTTTACAGTGCACCTGACCCCATTAACTCTCCCTGCAGGTGGTGGGCCCACAGGGAGGCGGCTTCCTTTCGGGCCTTTCGGGCCACCAGACGCTTGCCAACGAGCTCCCCTCCCAGGTTTGGCTCCAGAAGGGGGCCCCGGTTTCCCTAGTCCGGTCGAGATGACCATAAATTCGTGAAGCCTTTTCATATTAGGGTCTTTGAATCACTCTTAGTCTGGCCCCTCCCGTGGGACCACTTTGCCATGGGCGACCCTACCAGGGGCTATTGCCCCGGACAACACAACTCCCAGGGTCACAGGGGCACCCAAACCCCCCCACCACGATAAGGTGGCGATTCTTTGGGGGGGGGGGAGAGAGAGAGAGAGAAATCCAATCACCACAGATCTATGCCTCGCAGGCATAAATCTGCATCTCCAGTTTTCAACATGAGTGCTGCTGTAGAGTGCATGTGCACATACACAATCAAATGTAAACACATACACCCATATACACATGCACACACATGTGTGTGCATATGTGGACCAAGATGGGGGACAAAGATGGTGGCGCGTGAACAACATGAGGCTCAGCGTCTCTCCAGATTCGTAGTAATCCTCCTAATTAGTAGTAATCCTCCTAATTATTACAAGTCTGTTCACTCAAAACTTGCGAACTTATTGTACAGCCGACAGGAGTTCTAGACATCGATTCCTTGAGTATCATCAACTTTGTCGGCAATGATCTGCTCGCCCGGACGCCGGAGCTCTCTAACCCGGCCTCGCCGACAAAGAGGGCTCACAGACGCCGTGAGGATCATAAACAAAGATGAGGCCGACGCGGGGGACTGAGAGCTAGGCTCAAGCTAACCCCTTACCGGCTAGCTCTTCCCTGCGTTTTCCTCGCCAATGTCTGGTCTTTGGTGAACAAAATGAATGAGCTGCGACTATGGATCACCACCCACAAATGGATTACAACCTGCAATATCGTCATTCTCACCGAAACTTGGCTCAACAGCAGCATTCGCGATAGCGCCATCGAGCTAACGGGGCGCACCGTTCTCCGTGCGGACAGAACAATGGACGACTCCGGTAAGACCAGAGGTGGTGGGCTGTGTATCTACATGAACAAAGCTTGGTGCACAGACACAAATATCATCGAGAGTCATTGCTCATCTAACCTAGATTTTATCATGGTTAATTGCAGACCATTCTACCTGCCCAGAGAATTCACATCTACCTTTGTGACTGCCGCCTACATTCCACCCAATGCTAATGCTAAGCTAGCCATGCTCGAGCTACATGCTGCCATTAGCAAACAACAGACTTCTCATCCCGAGGCAGCCTTTATTGTTGCGGGTGACTTCAACCACTCCGACCTGAAGACTGTACTCCCCAAATTCCACCAACATGTCTCATGCCCCACTAGAAGAGACAAGACCCTGGACCATGTCTACACCAACGTAGCTAGTGTATACAAGGCCTTACCCCTCCCTCACCTGGGCCAGTCGGAACATCTCTCCCTGTTTCTACTCCCCAAGTACTCCCCACTGACCCTCAGTAAGGACTGTCAAGGTCTGGCCAGAAGGAGCGGACTCGGCACTTCAGCTTTGTTTTGAAAACAAAGACTGGAGGTAGTTTGCTACTCAGGCTTCCTGTGGCACACACGGACATTGAATCCTCCATCATGGACTTCATAAACGCTGAGGTCAACAGAGTCACTACCACAAAAAGGATCACCATATTCCCAAATCAGAAGCCCTGGATGGACAAAGAGGTCCGCCTCGCGACAGGAGCATATACTTATATGCACTCTGTAGAGTCTGTATATTCTCTGTAGATTCTGCACACCACCGTCATACATTTGCACGTTGACTTTTGTACCACCGTCAGACATTTGCACTGCTCCCCGTATATACCCCGCTGTACACCCCAGTGTATACGTACTACTGCATATACCTCTGTCCATACCTCAATTTATAGCAATGTATATCTCTGCCTGTACTGTACATACCTCAATTTATAGCGTACACCATATATATATTGATGTAGACATACTTGTATGCACTCCGTAGATTCAGCATATTCCCTGTATATTCTGTACGTTCTCTGTAGATTCTGCTCATACTTGCTTTCTGTTTCACTGTTCGACTGGTGCTACTACTTTTGCACTTCTGGTTAGATGCTAACTGCATTTTGTTGTACTAGTACTCTGTGCAATGACAATAAAGTTGAATCTAATCTAAAAAGAATACATACAAAGGTGTGTGTGTGTATGTGTGTGTGTACTGACTACAATGTACTGAGGTTAACGAGGTGCGTGGGTCAAGCATTTCATTCCATCTCTATTGTACGAGTAACTCGTCTGCGTTGTAAAGTCAAAATTCACAATTCATGTGCTTACACTGAACATTGTGATCGTCAAGCCACCACCTGAGTGTTCACACTGCACGATGATAAAACAGCCCGTCAGACCCGGTCCCTATTCTGGCTGTTGACAAGTGTCAATTGTTTGAGTCTGAAGAAGTTTGTTTCTAACCCTTCAAAAAAAGTGTGCTGTGCATATGGACCCATGCGGCTGTGTCCTGCCAACGTTTCTCTCATTCATATCGGTGCTGATAGGAGGAGGAGGAAAGATCACGGTGGTGCATGTTAGCCACTACACGAGGGCGCAGTGAGAAAAAAGCAGCTGCTTGGGGGAATCGATTCGTGGCTCTGCTTCAACTGTATGAGATGCTGATGACGGCCTGTTGTAGGCCTGCCACTCAGACCAGATTGGACCAGTCCTCGCTCGCCCCTGTACACAAACGATGCCCGAGGAAGCTGAAATCCGGCCCAGCTCTAAATTGCGTCACACAGGTCAAAAACAAGGTCAAACGGTACAGTGTGCCGTACGCAGACTGGACTGCACACATAATATCTGAGAAAAAACAGAAAACTCCAACTCTCAC
Source organism: Malacocephalus occidentalis (assembly GCA_900312585.1). NCBI lineage: Eukaryota > Metazoa > Chordata > Actinopteri > Gadiformes > Macrouridae > Malacocephalus > Malacocephalus occidentalis. Next base: position 13,129 of record OMOU01042403.1, read on the forward strand.
ACTGCTGGCGCCCCACATGTACTGTATATAGAGAGAGGGGGAGTCCTGTGTGTGTGTGTGTGTGTGTGTGTGTGTGTGTGTGTGTGTGTGTGCGTGTGCGTGCGTGTGTGTGCGTGAGCCACCTACCATCAGAGTCAATACTGTTGAGGGCAGTGGGGGGGATGATGGAGACTTTACACTGGCCCAAGGGACACTTGCGTGGGTAGACATCCATACAAGCTGTGTGCACCTGGAGGAAACAAAGTCAATGCCATTGCAGGAACTGATTTCAATTATTTAAATTATCATCATCTAACTATACTTACACATACAAATAGATGGGCTCAAATGGCAGCCACCAGCACACACACGGTGGGAGCGCTAACAAGCTAGCATTGCACCATCTGCTCTTTTCATGGCATGTCTTTAAACTTTACAATAAACTGGACTTTTCATCACCAGCCTGCCAATGTCCTGCAGAGAAGCTACATTTGTGGCTTTTTAGCATTAGCACTGATATAGTAATGTAGTGCAACAGTGTGTGTGTGTGTGTGTCACCATAGCTTTGCACCACAGGCATCGCCAGTCCTGCAGTCTCAGCACGCTGCCACACGTCTTGTCACACACAGAACACTTGGCGCTGACAGGAAGGTTCCCCTCCAGCCACTGGTGAGGCATGGAGATCTGTGCGCGCACACACACACACACACACACACACCACCACAAAATATTATACAATGTGACCTAATTCCTTTATACATGCATACATTGTATACAATGTTATTTTTTATACATGCATACGCATACATTATTCACTCATTACTCCTCCCTGTTCAGTCTGTGTGAAAACACACGCACATGCACACACACGCTTGTGTACACACACTCACACACACATGCACTCACTCAGACAGCGTACCCCCTCTTGGTCCTCCAGGATGTCTCTGCCCACAGACGCCAGCGTCGTCCACTTGCAGTTATTGGTAGCTCGGACGGCACATCGCTTGTGGGCTTTAAATTTACACACTGAAAACAATGATAGCATTTAGTACATATTAGTTCAACATGAAGTACATGGTAGTTAAACATGGAGTTAAATGAATATGTAGGTTACAGGTCATCACGTTGACTAGTTGTCAAAGTTCACTTTGTTTTGAATAAAAAACAGAAAGAAAAGGAGAACGCTAACAGCTCCATCTACCAGCTCAGCTCCACTCTGCTGCCTACTAGCTGATCAGAGAGGCTGGGTGACCAGGTGAGCTCCACTCTGAACACTACATACATGTTAGTTAAACATGAAGTTAGATTAACATGTAGGTTACAGGTAATCTTTGACTAATTTTGTTTTTTAATAAAAAACAGAAAGAAAACGAGAGAGCTAACAGCTCCAACTACCAGGTGAGCTCCACTCTATGGCCTACTAGCTGATCAGAGAGGCTGGGTGACCAGGTGAGCTCCACTCTGCTGCCTACTGGCTGATCAGAAAGGCTGGGTGACCAGGTGAGCTCCACTCTGCTGCCTACTGGCTGATCATAGAGGCTGGGTGACCAGGTGAACTCCACTCTGCTGCTCTTTGGAACAGTTTGTAGAAGATGCGTCACACAACATGTTTAATACCTGGATGTGTCGTGTGAATGTTGTTATGGCACATGAGTACAGGACATAGTAGTGTGTGTAGTACAGGAACGTCTTGTAGTGGGTGCAGTACAGTGGTCTGAACACTTTGAAAGTGGCGTAGTGTGCAGGGGGCAGAAGGGCATTCCACATTAGTCCACTTTTAATCTAAACGGACACTAAATTGATGAAAATCTGCAGTTTTACTTCAGTACATTGCATTTACATTTAGGGGATTTGACAATGGTTTTTTCCAGGAGGTATTTGTTGAAGGAGACAGCAATATATTTCTGTGGTACATAAAGATAAGAATAGAGCATGTTTCAAACATTCATAATTAAGGCTAATGGAATGAGTATCATCATTGCTAGCTTGCCTGCATAATAGCCGGGATAAGAACAGAAGTGCCATTCTGAGTCCATTACCAACATCTAATACAATAGATAGAATATGCTAAACAATGCTAAGCTCTATTAATAATGCCAAGACATACAAACATCAAGTTACTGCTAGGGTTAGGAGAGGGAAGATGGGTGGGGGTAATGTTAGTGATCATTCATTTCTCCATGGTTAAGGTTTCAGGGAAACTCTTTTCCCATACAGGGTGAGTGATCCCCAGAGGCCCTAGAAGTAAAAAAGTTAGTTTAGGGTTGAGGTTATGCTGTTGTTCACCCAAGAGGTGTAGGGTAAGGGTAATGCTGAGTGTGCTGCTCACAGGATTACATAGGTTTACATAGTGTGTGTGTGTGTGTTACCTTCGCAGGACAGGCCGTGGGAGGTGACCCCAGACAGACTGTCCCTGCAGACGTTGCAGAAGGTTGGCCGGGCATGGGAGCAGGCATACCAGTTGTGCATCCCTGAGAAATGTTCCACGTTGAACTGTGCCGTCTGGCAGGAAAAAGGTGTGATTGACAGCATTATGAGGAAGGGGATTCACAAAGACACTGTGAAACTTGATCATCCTCATCACCACCATCATCATCCTCATCATGTACTATGTAATCCTAGTCTATTCTAGAACAAGGCTTACATGTTTAGCTATTTACATTTAAGGCACTAGACTGTGCCATCCTAACATCAGCCAGAATCTCATTCCACCACTGTGGTGCCAGAACAGAGAAGAGTTGGGATTTGGCAGAGCCATGTTTGCCTTTTCTTAGTGAAGGTGGTACCAGTTGTCTAGCCAAAGTTGTTGAGTGGATTGTTTGAGCTGGGCCGTAGGGTCTGACTAATGTTTAGAGGTAGATAGGGGCAGGAATGCTGACAGCCTTGTAGGCCAGTACCAGTGTCTTTAATCTAATGTGGGTGATTACCGGGAGCCAGTGGAGGTCACAGAAGAGAGGGGTTACAGAGAGGGAGAATTGTGGTAAGTTGAACACCAGGCGCGCTGCTGCGTTCTGGATGATTTGTAAGGGTTTGATTGCAGAGGCAGGGAGTCCAGCCAGGAGAGCGTTGCAGTAGTTGAGGCGAGTGATGACGAGTGCTTGGACAAAGATCTGTGCTGCTTCACGTATGATGAAGGACCAGATCCAATGGATGTTGTAGAGAGCAATTCTACAAGATCGGGCCACAGAGGTGATGTTGGGGTTGCAGGACAGCTTGTCATCCAGTACCACGCCAAGGTTCCTTGCAGTGGGTGCAGGGGATACTTTGTCCTCAGTGGTGACAAGTAGGTCCATCTGAAGGCAGTCTTTCCTTGGCATGAAGAGAAGCTCAGAATTGTTCAAATTCAGGTGGTTGGCAGTCCATTTGCTGAACAGAAGGGGCCCTAGTAGTGAGCCTTGGCGGACTCCAGTGTCAAGGTTGCAGAGTCTGGACAGGGAGCCATTCCATGTGACCTGATAGGTGCAATTTGTCAGTTCCAGCAATTCCAAACTCTGCCAGAGTGGAGAGGAGAATCTGGTGGTTCACTGTGTCGGACGCAGCAGAAAGGCCAAGAAGGATGAGCACAGATGAGAGGGATGAGCCTCTGGCCTCACGGAGGGACGCAGTTACTGCGAGCAAGTTCATCTCCGTGGAGTGTGCAGCCTTGAAGCCTGACTGGTGAGGATCGAGCAGGTTGTTTTCAGAGAGATAGGAGGATAGTTGGGTAGAGACAGCATGTTTCAGAGTTTTGGAGAGGAATGAAAGGAGAGATACAGGTCTGTAGTTCTGGACGTCGGTGGTGTCAGAGGTGGGTTTCTTGAGGAGTGGCTTGATTGAGTCTAGAAACTGAAACATAAACTGTTTGCCCAAAATGTCTTGGAGAAGGGAGAATGGGATTGGGTCAAGGGGGCAGGGGGTGGTGTGGTTGAATGTCACAAGCCTGTTGATTTCTTCAGAGAGAGGGGTGAAGCAGGTAAGGCTGACGGGGTGGGTGCAGGAGGAGGGAGGATAGCAGCAGGGGTGAAAGATGAGGTGTTGTCCTTCACGTTGTTTGTAAGTTAGGTGACAAAGGCATCAGCTGTGAGGGTGGAGGAGGGGAGGGAGGGTTGAGGAGGGAAGTGAACATGGAGAAAAATGTTCTATGGTTGGA
>OMOU01042405.1:0-12186 GCA_900312585.1 Malacocephalus occidentalis
CTGCCTGCGGACGCAGGGCCACACCGAGCCACAGCACGTTCGCTGTATATTGGAGATACATGTGTCCTACTAGTTTAGAGGTGGAAGCATGGTTTCTTGTTAAATATTGCAAATATAGAATATGAAATATGACAATAACCTTGAGAATTTTATATTTTTTATATTTATAAAATTAAGATACAAATACACTTTTTAAGTGAGTGTAGCTTAACCTTGCTCAAAAGTGCAAATACAATTTTAAAGAATCAACTTCCCTCTATTTTGCATTCATTATTGACTCCAGTAACTCGAGGAAACTCTTGAAACAATCATTTCATATCAATAATTAGCAGAAATAATAAATAATGAGTTATTATAGCATTACATTATTGTAAGGTAAATGTCAAGCACAGCATAGCGACCTGGAGAACAATGACAGCAACCTGTTTCATACAGGAGCTGATTCGGATCTCCTCATGGCCCTCCAGCAGGTCCTGTATTAGATGAACAGAGCATAGACAGACCTGGTGGGCGCCAGCTAGCAGGGGAACAACAAAGCCTCCTTAGGGAGGAAGCCATTATGAAGACTGGGTCAAAGGTCAGGATGGAGCGGTGGGATGGGAGGTGGTGCACTAACTCTAGTTCCACTTCTCTCCTCCTCTGTTGGACTCAGGTTTTTTTCATTGTTGTTTCCCATTGGCTTGAGATAGGTCTCAAAGTAAAAAAATAAAAAATAAAAGCCACATTCTTGAAACGGTCCAAACAATCTTATCAGCCTCTGACATCTTCTGCCAGCATTGGAAGCTTTCAGCAGAACCACAAAGACAGGATGTTCACAAGGGGGCCGGCCGTGCATTGTGTAACAAGTGTTTAATGGAGCTTTACATAACCGCGTGACCTGACGGCACAGCTAAGAACTCCAAGATTCAAGAATGTTCTTCGAGGGTAAACCTGCGCTGCTGTGCAGCCATCACGTTTGCCCAAAAGGATTTGACTGTGTCAGTCAACCACTCAAGAATGCTTCTCTCTGAATACATTCGGTTCGTCCAGAAAAGGCAAGAAACACTGAACAAAAGTGATTGCTGCATTGAAAACGTTTAAGCGATACAACTAGATTTCTTCTTTAGTAAAAGTCGCGTTTAAAGTCCATTTATATTAAAAAAAAAACAACTGTGAAAGAATTACAATGGAGTAGAATATGAAATATGCTACAGAAGTCTGACTGTCTGTCTGTCTGTCTCCCTCTCTCTCATTTTCTCTCTGTTTTTCTCTCGCTCTCTCAGACCCACTGGCTCCGTCTGTGGTGGACATCCAGCCAGACCAGGCCCAGTTCAACAGCTCGGCTCAGGGGCATGGCGGTACCTCTGGCCTGCGGGTCTTCTGGAGGCCATCTCCAGGCCACGTGGACTGGTACGATGTCCTGCTGAAAGACAGGTCCGGGAACAGGCGCAGCACCCGGGTCACGGGCAGCGCCGCTCTGCAGTCGGGGTTCACCGGCCTGGTGCCCGGGACCCGCTACTCCCTGGGTGTGGTGGCCACCGCAGGCAACAAGAGCAGCACAGTCACCTGGAGGGAGACTGCTACAGGTCAGACCCTCTTATTACCAAACACCACGTAGATTACATGCATCATAATGGGAAACAAATAAATAGATAACATTTAATGAATAGACCTTTGATTTCATAATTATTTTGCTGCTTGGCTAAATGTCAGTGTGATGGGAGATTACATTAATTATAATGAGATTACATTTACACAAATTAGATGAGATTAAATGAGATGACATTTGATAGAAGAAACAACACAATTATTGATTTAGCTTTTTGGCTAAATACTTTGGGTCTCTAGTTGCTAAACTACACTACAGTCCCTCTCAGCAAGGATAAGAACAAGAATAAAAAGATGGTGGCCAGGTTGTTGTTTTCCTAAGCTCTCTAAATGCCTCCAAATAGAATCGATAGAGATTTTATCCACACACATTAACATAAAAGCGCTGATTCTCAGACACAGCATACACGACACTTAAATCTCTCTGAAGGTAAATGAAGTTGTTTGTACATGTTGAGGAGGGTCTGTCTACTAACACCCTGTTGTAGAGGAGAAGACACTTGAGGACTTTCCTGTGGCTCTCCTGCATGCTCACAGGAAGCAACAGCAATAGAGTTTCATGAAGACACATGGAGGCAATAGCACGCAATCCTACCACCGCCAGGGCAGCTGCCTCAGTGTGGGAACCTATGGTGTTCACCGCTACTACATATGATACGTACTACGAGTCAAATCAAGTCAATGTTATTTGTATAGCCCTCAATCACAGTTACAGTCTCAAAGGGCTTTACAGGCCATATTAGTGGGCCAAGTGATCATGATGACACCCCCGAGCCCAAGCCCCCCTAAGGGCAAGAAACGCCTCCTTTCATTAACAAGGAAGAAATCTGAAGAAGGAACGCAGAGCGGGGATCCCTCCTTCCAGGGACGGTTCGGAGTGCAGAGGGTGTCAAACGGTCATAAGAACAAAATTATGATAATAATAGGAAACTAGGGAAGAGTTACACCGTAAGATGTTTTCACTCAAAGGAAGTGCAATATATATAATATATCTATATACACACACACCATTTTTTTTACAATTGCTAGCAAGCATTTGTCGATATTTATGACTTTTTGTCTTAACTCTATATACAACAAAACACCTACAACACACAGTTGGCCAAACATATGGTAAAAACCACATAGTTGCAACACAACTCAATTTTCCAAAATGTAAGAATAATGTCAATATACATTATACCACATAAATACAAATGAATAGACATTTAGTCAATCATAACACAATGACCTACAAAATCTATAATATATATATATATATTAATAAGACAATCAAGGTGGATTTTCCGAATGTGTGTTTGTTTTTTTGTTTTTTGTTCTACATTTGTACAAACTTTATATGCACATTATATGTGTTGTATGTATTGTATGTATACAGTATTTTTGGTATTGGTATAAACCTCTCCATTACAACTGGTAAAATGCCACAAAGCCAGAAAACAGCAATCATCACAATCATGGAATACCAGACCATGATTGTGCAATTATAGGTCAATATCTATTCTGCTAATTTTGTCAAAGGTTCTGGAAAAAAAGAACAACTGAGTGACCACCTAAAAAACACTGAACTTATTTAACTGACACCATCATTAGTATTAGGCCAGGGCACTCAAAAGCAACTGGAGGAATGGATTGGAAGCTTTGTTTTCAGACCTTAGAAAGGCTTTGGAATTAAGTCACTCAAAATCATATACATATATATAGCAGACTGCAAAAGAGAACATTGGGCAGCTTTATTATTATGCTGTCATAGTGGAGATTTTTCAAAACAGAAAACTAGTAGGCAAATTTCAGACATTAAACCTGAATACTCTCTCAATGTTGGAGGTCTCATACATTTGTTAAAAATGTCCTCTGAAACCTCCAACATAAAATGAGTCCAGACAAATGTCTCTGTAACAAAACAGGAAACACTGCGTAACCTTGCACTGTAGTCTCACCCCAGAAGTTTGGCTAAAGCCTGAGATTAATGACACCGTAACCACACCTGAAGCCTGTGCTAAAGAAAGTTAAGATCTAAAACGCTCTTCTGTTGACCTCCCAGCTCCTTCCACGGTCCGCAGTCTCCAGGTGTCAGCCTCCTCTGACCCTGAAAGCCTCAGTGTGTCCTGGCAGTCCGGCCCAGGGAGGACAGAGCTCTACCGGGTGGTGCTGAGCGACCAGGACGGGGTTGTGCTGGAGAATATCACCGCAAGCAACAGTACCAAATCCACCGTGTTCACTGACCTGCAACCCGGAACCTTCTACACCGTCACAGTGGTAACTGAGGCAGTTGGTCTACAGAGTGCCCTGTCTACCCAAGTCACCACAGGTATATGTCTGTCAGTTTGCCTATTTATCTACATGTCTATCTGTTTGTCTGTCCATCTATCTATCCGTCTATCTGTCTCTGTGCCTGTCTGTATATCTATGAATCTCTCTCTCTCTCTCTTTCTCTCTCTCACACTTCAGTCAGTCTGGTGTTCAACCATTGTATTTTTCCATCATTGTGTTGTCATTGAACCACCAGATATGAAGCACCTCTCTGTATAAATCCCTCCCCAAGAGGCCACCGGGATCACACTTTCAAAAGGATTGACTCATTTGGAAGTTCATTGTTTTACTTTCCAGTGCACCGCCCCTCTTCTCCAGTCTCCTCACACTGCTCCAGCGTCACGCTTGCCAACTTTTCCAGGATATTTTAAACCGTTGTCCTCCACACCTTTCCTGTGTCCGCAGCTGTAGTTCTTTTCAACCTCATACCTCCCCTGAACACACACACACAAACAAAGTACAGAATAGTCACTGTGGTGTAGCTTGTATTACAATGCCGCATAAAGTGGCTTAGTTCGGGGCTCCTCCAAGGACACAGGCAGGAGTGGTGTTGAAAAGTCTGGTTTGCTAAGGTTGTGAGGAAAATGAACAGAGCAGCCGGAATAGATGCTAGCATGTCAGAGCTCGTTGGAGGGCCTGGAACAGCCCCCGGTAGGGCCACCCTCCACCAGGCGACATGGCTCGATCCCCCATCTCCCTCCTGGCAGAGGTGTGGCTGGATCTCGGGCTATTCCAGGCTGGGTGCGGGCTGTTTGCAGGGGTCCAACGCTGCCATGAGGGAAGGGCTGGTGCTGGGAGGTGGCCATGTGTTCCCGGAGGGTCCCACGTTGGACACCAGTGTAGCATAGCTAGTACAACGATGCCACATAAAGTGGCTTAGCTTGGGGCTCCACCAAGGACACAGGCAAAGTGGGGTTAAAAAGCCTGGTTTACTGTTAAGAGTTTGGGATGAAAATGAACAGAGCAGATGTAATAGATGCTAGTATGTTAGCGCTCTCCTCAAGTGTGTGTGCTGGTGGCTGACTTAACCTGTGGTGCACTGATTAGCCAATGCACCACAGGCTTGCGGCCCCCCCAGACTCTGGGGCACACCCCAGACACACACACTCCCAGTCACCTTCTAACAGAGGGTTTCCTCGTAGTACTCTACAGTAGTACAGGAGTCCACTGGAGTCAAGTACAAGCCAACTTGTACTATTCAGCGTCAAACAGCGTCAAACAGACACAGAAAGCAAATGTATTTGACTATTTTAGTGTGTTAGTATTTGAATATTGCAGTATTACAAATGCCTCCTCCGCCTCCCCTGCCCAGTACCGGCTGCTGTGTCTCACCTGGTGCTGCACAACAACGGCACAATGGACTCTCTGATTGGCTCGTGGGTCGCAGCTAGAGGCGGAGTGGATGCATACCTGGTGACCCTGTCCGTGCTGGGTGTGACCAGCCTGGAGCGCCGGCTGACCCCCAACACCACGCAGGTCCTGTTGCAGCACCTGGTCCCGGGGCAGGACTACCTGCTGACCATCACAACACAGGCTGGACACCAGGCCAGAGAGAGCAGCGCTACTGCTAGGACCGGTATGCACATCATAACGCATTTCAAGCTAACAATAGAGTAATAGTTGTCATGGAAGTTGTCGCAATATAGTGTCGTAACAGCATTTGCAGTAACCGAAAAGTACATTTAATTCAATAAAGCTATGTTTCCAATGCATGGAAATAAACAGAAATAAATATGGAAATAAATTAGAAACTCTCTCGCTCTCTCTCTTTCTCTCTGTGTTTGTCTGTGTCTCTCACCCCTGCCAGTGCCAGACCACGTGTCAGAGCTGTCCATGTCTGCCCTGGGGGATAGCCCCTCTCTGAGGGTGTCCTGGGTTCCCCCTAGAGGCCACTGGGACCACTATCGCCTGCTGCTGTGGAATGGCTCCCTGGTGCTGGTGAACCAGACCCTGGGCCTCATGACCACACAGTACGTCTTCTCCGGGGCAGAGCTGGGCCTGGTGTTGGGCAGAATCTACAGTGCAGAGGTCACCGTGCAGAGTGGCCTTCTGGGTAACACGGCCTCCTGTCAGGGACGACTGGGTAAGAGGACTGAGGGCTCTTGCTCTTGCACATGGCACACACCACACATACACACAAGCATGCACACTGCATTGCCTAAGCATTTGAAAAATATTAAGCATTTTACAGTTTTCAACTTCCGAAAATGTAGTGGTAGACATAGAATAACAATACGATAGATTTGTGAAATGATTAAGTATAATGTAATGACGATAACCTGTCTCTCTATCTCCACTCACTCTGATGTCGCTCTCCCTCCAGCCCCCCGTGCCGTCCAGAAGCTGGTGGTTCGCCACAGTGACGAGACCACCCTCAGTGTCCTGTGGGGCCGTCCGGCGGGCGAGTGGGATGGCTTCAACTTGGTCCTGAGGCAGGTGGAGCCCGCCGCAGTGCTATCCAAGAGGACCCTGCCCTGGGAGGCTCGAGAGTGCACCTTCAACATCCTCACGCCTGGACGCCAGTACACGGTTACTGTGACGACCTCCAGCGGCAACCTGAGCAGCTCGGTCTCAGTGAGTGGGTGGACCAGTGAGTCACTTTTTTCTTTCCTTTTAAATGGTAGCGACCACAGCACCCCGATCACGTGTTATTGCAGTTAGTTATTTTCTGATTGATTCAAATGAGGATCACATATAACCTTGAACCCAAGGATCACAGAGCCAACTAATGACCCACGGAAATCTCTCTGAAAAAGTCAATCAAACACAACTACACAACACAACTAAGCACACCGCATCACTCTCAGGAGAGACACCAAACATTGTTGCTTATAAGGCTTTGAGTGTGAGCAGTACAATTAAATGTGGGGAGTGATTCATCTGACTCGTCAATGTATTTGTCTCCCCCCCAGCCCCCTCCCAGGTGGGCAGGCTGCAGCTTTATAATGCCGGCACAACCGACAGCATGCGCGCGCGCTGGGAGCAGGCCCTAGGGGACCTGGACGCCTACCGGATTCTGCTGGTCCACGACAGCAGTGTCATCAAGAACGAGAGCGTGGGGCCCGACACGCGCAGCCTCAGCTTCCCCGGCCTGAGGCCCGGGGCCCTCTACAGGGTGGTGGTGACCACCGTGCGGGCCGGACGGCTGTCCCGGCAGACGTTGGCAGAGGGTCGCACCGGTAAGGCATATCCCTCACTTACATCCTTATGCTACCAACTTGCTCGCCAGCCAGCACCCCATCACAATATTACTATTCCATTTACCACTTGTACTTTGTTGCTTATAATTGTTATACTTTGTTAACACTTTTTATGCCCGTATGACACCCATTGCACCCCAAACCGAGGGATCCCCCACTCTGCATTCCCTCTCGAGATTTCTTCCTTGTTAATTAAGGGAGTCGTTTCTCATGCTTAGGGAGGGCTCGGGCTATGGGGGTGTCATGATACATGGCCAATAATCATATGGCCTGTAAAGCCCTTTGAGAACTGTGACGGCTATACACATAAAATTGATTGTGCTTTTTCCAGAAGGGAAATTATACAATTTTAATTATAAAATTATTAACAACATGGTCAGCAGGGTCACGTTGGTAAGACACCCACATTTTATTTTAAAGGGAACATTTCTGAATTTCAAGTCAGATCACAAGAGTGATTTGAAAAGCCAAAATAGTTTGTGCTGGTGAAAAATCACCGATGGGGTACATTCATGAAAAATAGGAAAAGTAATCCCTCATTAGCAGAGAACTATGAAATAAAACTAAAAACGATATAAAACTATTATTTGTTTCATGAGGACAAAATGACAACTCTTTGATTAAACACTCACACATTAAACACCCAACCAAAATGTATTGTGGTTAAAGCAGGAAAGTCAGTAAATCAGTCTGCATTGATCTATGTGTGTGATTCTTACATTATCTGCTGTCCACAGCTGCTTTGTACAACTGCTTCAGTTAATTACATCCTTGCAGTATCTGAAGGCAGCAGGAGATATGTTGATACATATGCAGCCATGCTAGAGCGCAGGGCCATTACGCACGGCCATTCACTGTGTTGTTTACCTTCATAAAACTCTCTTTAGTTTGTCATCATCACGCACACAACTTATCCCCTTTATTGTGCTTTGTTTTCTACATTTTTCTTTTGGCGGCCCGGAGGAATACTTGCGTTTAGGAGCCGCCCATCATGTTGTACTTTAGCAGCATAATTGATTGGGCATTTGCTGCAGCACCTGTGCCAATCTTAAGGTTACATTACATAACTCCGGTTCTTTGATAATATGAGTGAGGTATCTCACTATGGGAAGAGCCAATGGGCGTGCCCAACCACGGAAGCTCCAATGTTACCATGTCTGTTGTTGACAGACAGGTCATGACAGTGACCCCCTACCTTATACGTCATTGTCAGACTCTAATACGTCATTCTGAAGCAAATCTCTTCCATATGCACAGCAAGGAGGGATGTGCAGTGAGATTCCTCACTCATATTATCAAAGAACCAGGGTTACGTAATGTAAACTTTAGGTATTTTCCAAATATTCGGTTGGTACCTCACTATGGGAAGGATATAGGCAACTAACGTCTATGGTGAGCCAGTGTGTGCCAGTGCTATTCCCAGTGGTGTGTCCTTGCTTACCAGCGAGAAGAACAAAGGGCACCGTGCGTTTGATCAGATGCGAAGAGATCTACGGCAGCTTGTCCGTATTTCTGGCAGATCTGTTCGACTACCTGGCGATAGAGTCTCTGTTCTCCATAGATAGGGCTTCCACTGGACAGCAGGTCCGCTCCTGTGTTCAGTATGCCCGGGACGTGGGTCACACATAATCGCTTCACATCATCTGCTTGAGGGCTAGCCTGTGCAATTGAAGGGAGCTTATGCCACCCTAGCAGTTGATGTAAGCCACCACGGTAGTATAGTCTGCCCTGACCAGGATGTGAGAACTGAAGGAAAGGTAAAAAATGTCTGAGGGCTAGAAACACACTGAGTAATTTGAGGTAATTTATATCGGCGAGGTGAAGGTCCAGAGTAGGGCTGGGTGATATGTAATGTAGAGGACTCATAACATAATTCACCATACGGTTGTGTGCATGCGTTCTACACGCAGTGTGTGTCTGTCGGGTGTTAAGAGAGACTGAGAGAGAGACTCAGAGGAGTGACGTAACACCGATCGGTTTGTTGTGATTGGCTGCGGCATCTTAAAAAGTTGTTGTGGTTCGAAGCTTCATGGAGTTGGTTTAAAATGACGCGCGAGTTTGTGTCTCGTGGGGAATTTCCACATATTCGTGCTTCTTTTCTATCGCCTTTCATATCAGACTCAGAATTAGATGTTTTGCTTTTGTGAATAACATTGAACATTAAACAGAGTAATAATACAAATATAATAATAATAATATTTTATGGCCCTTTTTGTTAACAATTTCCTAATCTTTGGATGATGCCAGTGTTCTTTTGTTATCACTTTCTTGTTTGTGCCCCTCGCCGGTTGCACTCATGTTTTCTCCTCCGTTCCAGAGCGTGACTGGTAGTAAACAATGCCTCGCAGTGAATGGCGCAAGCCAAAAAGTGCAAGCCAAAAAACGACTGACTGTTTGGCTGTTGACACGTTTGTATGCTGTTTGATCGATCCATATCGAGTAAAAATTACAAAAATGTAAATGTACAAATTTCCAAATGTCACCGCCTCGCTCCAGCAAGCACAAGAGGAAATCAGCCACCTCAAAGCGAAATGGTTATAGGGCGAAATACCACAGCCTGATCCATGGGTTGGTGTCCTTCATGCAGTGGAGCCAGCGGAGCGGAGCGTGGTCCGAGCAAAGGGTGAAGGCGCGTTCCAGGAGGTAGTATCGTGGGCGAGACATTCTTTCTCCATCATCCTTCCTGCTGAGGTACAACACCAGGCGGTCGACCCCCTTGACCTCCTGGGACAAGACAGCGTCCCGCCCCCTGTTCTACGCGTCGCTCTGTAAAACAAACAGGAGCTCAAAGTTAGGTATAAATAAGAGCGGCTCCCCACAAAGAGCCTTCTTCGCCTTCTCAAACGCCACCTGACACTGTTCGGATCTGAGGCATCCTTTCGGGTGAGGTCAGTCAGAGGTCTGGTCATGAAGGTGGGATGAATCGCCTGTAATAGCCAGTCATCCCTAAGAACGCCCTCACCTGCTTCTTCGTCTCAGGCCACAGACAGCGTCTGTTTTATTCAGCTGCATACGCACCTGTCCGCCCCCAAGTGGTACCCCAGATATGTACCTCCCGCCGTCCAATTACACAATTCACAAAACATGGAGCCAAACAGTTATCACACTTGGCTCCAAACAGTGGAGCCAAGTGTGATAACTTGTGGTGGCAAACCTAAAAAACTACAAACTACAAACTTCCAAACTGCTGAATTGTATCTACTGAGCACGAAGTCCTTGACGGCCTGTGAACCGTTAAGCAGGTGTAAAGTCTTACTGAGGAGGAGATGTGGTGATGAGGAAGAGAGCAAGAATTACATATTGGGGTTAGGGTTAGGGTCAGGGGACAGTGACTTATAAGGTAGGGGGGGGACCTCCACGGTCAATGTCATGATATGTCTGTCAACGACAGATGTGGTCAGATTGGAGCTTCCATGGTTGGGTACGCCCAGGGGTGCTTCCCATAGTGAGATACGGATAGTTGGAAAAGAACCATCCGCTGACATGATTGACATGGGGAACCCATGGGGTAGAGAGATGTTCATTGGCTGGCTTGGCATTATCTAGCCATTACTGGGTCAGACTCAGAGCCACTGATTGGCTTATGTCTCTCACCAACTTTCTTAATGAAAAAGAAAAACGCTGGGCTCTATCTCAGGGCCTGACGCAATTTTTGTATGAACAATAGTGCTGAGACTCTGCTACACTAACAACTAGATGCAAACAGGGAAGAAAACGTTTGTTCAAACTTAGTAAACGGTTATGTAAAATGATGCAATACACACGGTGGCCACAAGGGCGTAGCAGAGTGACGTGACTATAAATGGAAGTACACGAGGCGCTACAATAAGCTGGACACGAGAGGCTTATAGGCAATTAGCGACTAATAACAATCCACGACTCAGTTCTGACAACACGTTTAATTAACGGCCACTAAAGAACACAACACAGAATACACTTACAGCACCTACATTGACGACTCTTCTAAAGGGGACACGCAACGCTCCGGAACGAGCCAACCCACACACTGACCAAAGATATGACACCACGGCAATACGTGGGTGGTCCAAGTGCTTGACTTATTATAATAGATAACAACAGTGACAGAAACAGCAAGGAATTTAGAATGTACGTAGTTAGAGATAGGATTTCAGGTGACAGTTGTATACATCCATAGTGCAATTGGCGACCCAACAGGACCTCACATAAGAGTGTCCTATTCTAAGTGCTCCTCACTGCTCAACTGGTCAACAGCCCATTATTGATGGACAGAACACAAAGAGCTCTTGGCCAGTGAGAACATACATAACGGATATTATTCCAACAGGTTCTTCTTATCTGATGCAACAGGAATTTGGCTGGAATGTCCAGGAAGCGTCAGCCAGTCAAAAAATACAAAATCAAAAACTAAATCCAAGGTCTGCCTATCAAAGACTTCCTGTTTGAACAGGATGCACTCCACCGTGTATTGTTACATTCCAGACAGAGTTTCACTGCTGCTGGAAGAATGTGAAACCAGTTTGGAAACCACTCAGGACTCAAGATCTTCAAAGCAATACTATATTGTATAGTATAGTAGAGTAGAGTATAGTATAGTATAGTATATATTGTATAGTACAGTATCGTATCATATCATATAGTATAGTATAGTATAGTACCATTTAATAATAATTACCGGACGGACAACCCCCCGTCTTTTATTGTCACGGTTAACACCATGCCTGTACACCCGTGCACGGCAGCCCTCACAACCCACCCCACACACACACACACGCCCCCATAGGTGTCGCCGTGAAATTGGTCCTCCGCTTTTAACCCATCCATGGCCATCTTCCTCCGCGGTTAGGCCAGGAGCGGTGGGCAGCTAGTGCAGCGCCCGGGGACCACCTCGATCCAACCGCCGCTGGTCAGGCGACGGTCTTCTTCCATGTTTTTAGAGGGGTTATATATACAATGTACATATATGGAGGAACCCCAGGGAGCACGGGGAGAACATGGAAACTCCACACAGAAAGGGCTGTTCACGAAATCCCAGCACTGAAGACATGGGGTGAACCAACCATGTCACAGGCGGGAATCGATCCCAGGACCTTCTAGCTGTGAGGCG
>OMOU01042406.1:0-16494 GCA_900312585.1 Malacocephalus occidentalis
AAATTTTTTTGTGGGGGGGGGGGGGGGGGTGGAAATATTTAATCCCAGAAAACCACCTCTTGGAACTTTTATTGTATGACAGCAACAAAACAAAAGTATTCTTTAGTTCCCTTCATCCGTACATACTTTTGGTTTGTTTTAGTGTTGTTGGCATCCAGTGTTGTGTGCATAGTGTTTTACAGTCAATCTATCTATAATTAGCAGTGACCTTACAACTCATTGACCAATGACGCGAAGCACAACCAATCTCTTTAAATAACATTCAATGGCTGGCTTAATATTCTCTTTTCACAGAGACACCAAAGTGATGAGATCAGTCAGCCAGTGACAAATGAACAGAATGAATAATATGTCCTTCCTGGTTGTTTGGACACGTCCGAATAACCACTTTCTCAATGTTGTTAATAAGCAGCCCTGCTTTATGCATGTGCTTGTAAAAATGATATATCATGAAGTTAGTTTATTTCAATACTGCTAGACAATATACTGCCAATATAGACCCACAGAGTAGAGTACAGCCACTTGCCAGTAGATGGCAATCAAACCGCTCATATCAGATTACTACCACCCAACCAATCCTGGGAATAAAAACCCTGATGAGTAAATGGTTTTCAAACAGCATTTTCAATCGTCAATAAAACATTTTCTGTATCAAACTTTGATGGATTGCTAATGAATTTATGAACAAGTAACCCCATTTGGATTTGTGAGACGATCAGGGACTATAACGATACGCCAATGCCACTGTCGTCATGTTCGGGCTCAAACAAGATGGCCGAGATGGTTGAATTACAAGATGGCTGGCTACCAGATCTGCTACATCTCAACGGTGTCCCAAAGAGAAAGCGAAGCTCCCCCCCCCCCCCCAGCAGGCGTGGTGGAGGTGCTTGCAGGAAGGAGGCAACACGTCTGGCCTTAAACCACATACCCACCAGGCCTTCATTGGAGCCAATATTCTGCAGTTGCACAACAATGCCCGACAAACTCAACATGATCCCTCGACATGATAATTCTCAAGCTCAGGAGCCTGGGGTTAAACTCCTTCTATTGCAAAAGGGATCCTGGACTTCCTGATGGGCCGACCCCAGGTGGTGACAACTGGGCAGTCTCACCTCCTCTGTACTGACCCTGAGCCTGGCTGTGTACTAAAGCGCCTTTACTTGAATATGACCAACAGACACCACAAACAACAACAATGGACTGACGAAGAACACAGGATTGAAGCAGGTATAAATAGAGAGACAAACGAGGCAAGTGAAGACAACCATAGGCGAGGAAACAACACAGGAATACGTTTATATAAACTACATGGGGAATAGAACACCAGATAAAATATCACACAATAACTAAACGGATATAAACTAAAACATACGGGGAAGTGACAGGTGAGATAAACAAACAGGTGAGAAACAGGTGAACACAAAATGGCCGACAAAACATGAACAAAAACACAAACATCCAGCAAGGGGGACAGGAGTAGGGACTGAAGACGGAGACGGTTGCAATCCAGCAGTGGGGATAGGAGGCTGCTGCAGTCCAAAGAGACCGGTGGTCACTTCTCAACCGCTGAGCGCCTGCTGGACACTAAAAGGTCCCCCTCGGGCCGAACCAGCAGGTTCTGGAGACGGTTGAGGACCAGTGGGTTCACGACCCACCCAACCGAGCCTAATTGACCCGGTGGCAAGCTGGTTATGGCGACTATTGTGGCTTGTAGCTCGGCAGCTGCTGAGGCTTGTGCTGGTAGCTGGGAAATTGGGCCGAGGTTGGGGCTGGTAACTGGGAAACTGGCGTTGAGGTTTAGGCTGATAGCTAGGAAGCTGGGGCTGAGGATCTTTGATAATGGAGCATATATCAACATGTTGCCAGAATGTCTCAAGAACGACCTCCACGTGGGGAACGTAGTGACTCACGTGGATGGATTGATGTCTTGGGATATATACAGTACATGTATATACAGATCCTTTCCAAAAAATGTGATTATCATGGAAAAGTCAAGGCATCGAGGCAGTAATTAAAGCAAAAGGATTCCCGTACTGGCTGGCTACATAACTTTTCAGAAGATCGACATTTCTGTTTTGAAAATACCGTTTTTTGATTGGTTGTATGTGATGTTTAATTTCATGAAATACTGTTTTGGGGGTTTTATGGGCTGGAAGCCAAACTTATGCAAAGTTAACCAAATACTTGAAATGCTTTACTTTGTGTGTAATGAATCTATAATCTAAGAAAGTTTCAGTATTTTAAAGGAATTCTGGAAAAACAAAATCACTTTTCCATGATATTCTAATTTTTTGGAAAAGGATCTGTATACACTCTAGTATATATTATATATAGTATATATTTCTTTTTTTTAAGGCCTACTGTAGCAATTGACCCTGTTACACCGCACTCAATTGGCTTTTCTGGGCTCCTCTGACCCCAGGACACATGTGAATATTGAATAAACCTGTGGGTTTATGAATGGTTCTGTTGGCAGTGCAGATGCTCAATGATAGCATGCTAGCGATCTCCCTCAGTGTGCACTGCAGACTGGAGGAACAGCAGACAGAACAACTGAGAAGAAAGTCAAACAAAGCTGCTTGTCATGAGACATACATTGCAAACCCCTCGGGGTGATGAGGGAGGAAGGGAACCAATATATAGGTATTTATGAAAATATATTTGTTTGCAACCCCAACTTAATCTCGGATATAAATAAAATATGTTAATACCTGCATTCTGGCTGGGTGTTAGGGTGGTATGGGGCCACAGACTCTACACAAAAACCTCAGTGTCTAGGCCTACATTACACTCCCCTTTGGCCAATATTTACTTGAGGAAATTAATCTTGAAACAAATATTGTATGACGTTATTCACCAATGTAATTTACACATTATACACACACCACACACCAGTGCCACCAAAGAAGTTGACCAGTGATAAGCAGTTTACTCAGTAATAATGTACATGATATTATTATTATTCAATAATGCAATACTTCCACAATGATGGGGAGAACAAAGGGAGAGGTGATCAGTCAGTTCGTATGACTATTTAGTTTCTTGGAACTGCTGATCGTCCTCAAGGCTTTGTGTTGTAGCATGGTCAATATTTGGCTTCCCTAGCCAAATATACTTGTTAATTTTGCATTTACTTGAGTTGCTTGCTGAATATAATATTAATTTTAGAAGCTCCCACACACGTACTGGAAAATTCATAAAGGCGTTTTACTTTTGAGTTTCATTCAGATGTTGCCTTGCAAGGCAACATCTGAATCCCATTATGTTTATGCAGATGTGCACACTGTCCCGTCATACAAAACGATGAAACAAACATTCAAAATGAAAAAACGTTTCACTGGTAAACAGAACTAAAGATACCCAACAGTGGGTAGTGGACTAACACTAACTAACTTTTCAAAAAGTATTTGTATAAATGATCATTAACTACATACTATAAATCTTTGAAGCACAACTCGTCAAGGATTTATTGTAGTTACAATAATAACATCAGTAACAACAGCAATTTCAATAGCTGACACCATTAACTGTTTGTTAATTCGGGTGCAACCTCCTCGAGAATCCTCATTCTGTCATCATAAGGGTTGCAAACAAAAATTGTTTTAAATGAACCTAGTGCTTATTTGTACTTTTAGAATCCAAATATACCTACTCGTTATTCTGGTTCTGTACACAGGAAAACACAAACACACACCCATAGGGATGCTGTTCCTTGTGTAAATGTCTTGGGATGTGACGTTTTCCCCACCTCAACACCTGCAACATCCAGTCGTGAACCGTGGTTACTGGGATCTGAGGACCAAGGAACCGTCCGAGAAGCACTTTGAATCATCTGGGCCGCTTGTTGATTAATACAGGTAACTCACAGTCAAGGGTCCAAAAATTGATATTGTCTGTATTATTTTACAAATCTAACTTGTAACTTCTATCTTGTAACATATGGTATGTATAGTGAGCAGTCAGAGTCAAATAAACAATTAATTCCTGTCAACACAGTACCTAGCATGTGTAAGCCTATTCTTCTATTTTAGTCCAATGCTCCAAATATTCTGTATGATTTTAATAGTTAGTAAAAGAAAAGCAACGACATTGTTATAACAATATACAACATTTTATTTTGCTGCATTTTCTCTGAACTGTTAAATGTATTTTTTCTCTTGGCAGTATAGAGTACATAAAAAATGCATCTGTTCCCACTGGTTTCCATGGTAATGGTGTGCCTGGCACCCTGCAAAGTCCACGGAACGTCCCACCTGATGTTTGCCCAGGGTACCGAGGTAGGGCCAATTACTCAAGTCAAAATATGTGGGGTTCTTGTAGTTTCCTTGAGTATTTCTATTTTTTGCTAATTTATACTTCCACGCTACATCTCAAAGGCAAATATTGTACTTTTTTAATCCTCACAGTTTTACTAGATTTAAATCAAAATAGAATCAATCAATAAATAATGATGATATGATTATAACAATCAGCCTCTATTGGTCCCCAGGGGAAAATTCACAAGCTATCCAACAATATATAAAGTAATATAGAAAATATACATAATTTACACACACTCATATTCCGAAAATGGGCTAGCTATTCTGCATAGTACTTCTAATTTTGGTATTTTAAGTATATTTTAATGCTAATACTTTTGTTTTAAAGTACGGTAATAGAGAGCTACACCTGTGTGGCACTTCTGTGTCAATAGTTTGAGCAGCAAATCAAAAGAAACGCGACCAATGACGTAGACACACTACTACTAATAATTATAATAATAATAATAATACTAATACTACTACTACTACTACTGCTGCCACCAGGGGGACGTCACACGTACTGGCTGTGGCGAGACGAAGTTCTGCGTGGATGAACCTGCGGACTGTAACCCAACGGTGGCCAGCTGTCTCTTCGGCTCCATAGCGGCCAGCCCCGCGACAGCCCCCAATGAGCGCAACCTGAGCATCGCGCTGAGGGGACAGACCGACGGATACATCGCCCTGGGAGTCACCGCCAACGTGTCTGTGGTACGCGCGCACGCGCATGAACGGGTGCATACGCACACATGCACGTTTACATTTTAACTATTAAAGTAGTCCAAAGCCTTCATCATGCATCCACTGGTGCACAGTCAGGCTGTATGGGTTCGGTCAAAATAATTTAGTGGTTAGGCAATTTTTAAGTTTTACAATAATGACGGAAAGTCCTAACAAGGTGAAATGTGCCTTAAACTTGCATTCTTTCTTATGAGCAGCAGGGGCTGACTCCACTTGTTGCAAAAAGAAGTCTGATTGTATGTTAGCGGATGAGCAAATGACCTGAATTCTCACTTGATTCTCACTCAGTAAACATGAATAGCATGAATAGTATATGGTCTCATTCATTAATTTAACTAGTTTCTTCTTCAATACAGCACTAGGTTCATTTGGTAAATTATGGTTTTATTGAGAGAAAAACAATACAGCAAGGTATGCTTTACTGTTTATAGTTTGGGCATTTAGCAGACTCGTTTATCCAAAGCGACAATAAGTGCATTTATCGAAAGAGAGACAGCAATATATCCCTGTGGTACATAAAGATAAGAATATAACAGGTTTCAAACATTCATAATGGCAAGGTTAATAGAACAAGTTTAATAATTGCTATGTGTAGCATAGTCTCAGCCACAATGCCAGGGCTCCTCTAGGGACACAGGCAGGTTGTGGCGTTGAAGTCCAGTTCATTGTGGTGGCTGACTTAACCTGTGGTGCACTGATTGGTCAATGCACCAGAGGCTTGCAGCCCCACCCCCCCAGACTCTAACTTGGCCAGGTCAGGCCAATTAAGCCAGCCAGCCACCAACGACACACACAACACATTCCCACACTAGGTTGCCAGCATAATAACTATGAGAGCAAAAGTACCATTCTGAGTGCTATACCAACATCTAAGAACATACAAGATGCTAAACAATGCTAAGTGCTATTATTTAGTGCCAAGATGTACAAAAACGCAAGTGAGTGCTAGGGTTCAGAGAGGGAAGGCCTTTCCAGCTCTGGTTGGGTAGGTGGGAATGGGTTAGGGAGGTGGAGGTGTTAAGGAGGGAAGCGAAGCAGAGTCGAGGTGAACTCTGAACAGGCCGGTCGTTAGTCTCTTGTGGAAGCTTGTGAGCGACTTTGCTGTCCTGCCGTCAGCTGGTAGCTCATCACACCAATGCGGTGAAGACGTAAACTTTGCCCACACAAAACGTTCGCGTCATGCCACATGTTTAGCATGTGATTAGAATAGTTGAATACATTCGGCATGAGTAAATGATCACGATGATGACTAGACTCTAGTCATCATCGTGGCTTCGGAGCTCCATTTCACAATGAAGGGGTGGGGTCACACACACCCCATCTGCCACGTGAAGGACACAAGCGGTATCATGAACATACCATCAATACCGAAAGCAGACAACAACGCACAAAGTATCCTTGTGAATGTGACGTTGCAAGGTGACAGATTGCTATGCGGAAGCCTTCATTCGTTTTTCATCATCACAAGGCTCGCTTTGGCACTTTTGTGACAAAAAGTATGCAACGTCAGTGAAGCTTAACTAACCGCTCATGTAGCACTCGTGTGTCGTCTATCGCCAACTCACTCTGTAACTCTAACAGGACACTGTAAACGTAAAGTGCAACCCAGCTGTCTTTTTTTTTTTGACGTTCAGGGAACCACCATGGTGTTTGTCTGTGGCCAGGACAATGGGACCTTCCAGTTCTTTGTGACACAGACGATGAACGCAGACAATGACGGAGTTCTGACACTCATCAAAAGGGTGAGGCCCCCCCACCTGCCTGGTACACATTGTTAACCCCCCCCCCATGCTGGGTGCTGGTGAGAAGGGGGGAACCCCCCCGTTCACCTGTAGTGGCACAAATCAATCCACATCATAGATCCAAACACTAAAGAATAACTGAGGGGGCAGATCTAAGATCTGTCTGTATGTATGTATTTATGTATGTATATAAGAAATATTGCAGACTTTTTTTTCTGTGTTAAATTGGGCTACTTATTGACCTACTTATTAATATTTAAATATTAAGATGAATATTAATCCAAAAATGTCAAAATATTGAGTGAATCCCTCTGTTTGGTCCATAGCCGGTAGAGGACATCCAGGGTCAGGTGAACGGCAGCCTGATCCTGTGTCAATTCACCGTCCCCAACTTCAACACCACGGAAATGGGGAGTAGTCAGGTCGCCACCTTCGTTGTCAAACTGGGAAACGGAACGATGAATGGCAGTAAGTAGACGAGACTTGTACAGCCATACACCTGCACACACACACACACGTTACGCACATTTACGTGACCACTTGTGTCTCTACAGCTACTCTGGACCCCTTCGTCCCCGTAAGGTTCCTGGACATGGCACTGCCCAAGGCAGCGCCCGCCACGACGCCCATGAATACCACCATGACGCCCATGAATACCACCATGACGCCCATGAATACCACCATGACGCCCATGAACACCACCATGACGGCCATGAATAGCACCACCATGGCCCCCAGTGGGACCACCACCCAGAGCCCCACCACTCAGCCCAGTTCCAGTGCGGCCGTCTTCCCATCCTCAGGTGAGAGTGAGGACGCTCCGAGGATTGCTCGATAACGGCGGAGCCCGAGTGGCTGAGTGTGTGGTTGCCACTTGGGCAGGACACCCGACACACTGCACAAGTACCATTTAGTTAAAAAAAACAAACAACAACAACAGATAACTTTTATTTTTTTATTTTTTTATTTTTTTACGAATTACGGTAAGGAAGGTGTGGAATCCTGGCTCCTCCTCCATCTTCTGATAAACAGGACACTGTTGTTGTAGAATAAACCGGTTTATAGTAGAATATGTAAATGTTTGGTTGTCAGAGAAGGTGGTGAACGCTGACATGCTGGCACGTGTCACAAATGGGGATTAGGGAATGAGTGAGGGCATGGCAACAGTGTTGATGAAATGGAGCCATATGTGATTGAGGTTAATGGGGAGAAACGCAGATTGTCAGTAGTGTGGTACAGTGACTTCCCGTTCCTGTAGAAGCAGGGTTAAGTAAGTTATTTTAACGTTAGCTGGGTTTTAT
The DNA here is from genome assembly GCA_900312585.1 of Malacocephalus occidentalis. Taxonomy (NCBI): domain Eukaryota; kingdom Metazoa; phylum Chordata; class Actinopteri; order Gadiformes; family Macrouridae; genus Malacocephalus; species Malacocephalus occidentalis. Next base: position 8,083 of record OMOU01042406.1, read on the forward strand.
TGATGTCTGTCGCAGCACCAGCATGGTCCATGTATATTTACTGGGCTAGTGAATATAATGATGCACTGCCAGAACTAAACCCAATAGACCCATCAATTATGAGCTACATCTGTGTTCTTCCTGCTGTGAAAAGGCTACAAAGGAAATACTGAATGCTGCAGTATTTACTTGTATGTCTCTTGCAGTGTAGGGAAACAGTGAAAAATATCAAATTCCATTTAAGCTAGTTACAATAACCATTTTCTCCCCCCTTGTCCTTAAACGGCAGTGTACATCGTTAACATGGATGCATTTTTATCAGTTTCCATTGTCAATTTCTCAACATCCATTTCCGGACAGCAGAAAATAAGTTGTTGGATTCAAACTTCCGAATTAGACTCACTGTGTGATGTTCCCCTCACTCCCCCCACCAGCCTCTCTGCTCCTGTGGAGTTTCCTGGCCTGGTCTGCCATGCTGAGGATGTGAATCACGGAGTCCTCGTGTCTGGTGGAACACGATGATGTCATACATTGCACTTCATATATTCACAGACAAGATGATGACAGATAAGATGATGAAGATTAGAACTTTATTAATCCCGGACAGGAACATTTGGGTGTCAGAGCAGCAAGAGCAGGACAATAATAGAATAGAACACACAATTAAATAAAAACGACGGATAAATACAGAAAATGTCTCCATATGCACCCGAGTATGCCTCGTAGAAATACGTCAGTAGAGATGTGTCAAAGTCACGTCTCTTGCAATCTCTAGCCACACTCAAGGTTAACTAGGCTGGCTGTTGGGCTGCATTGTTTTATTGCCAAGTATTCATTTGTTATATTTCCTTGTGATTATTATAAATAAATAAATACAAAATAAGCGGGGGGGTTTTTAGCTGTGGGAAATATGTAGTAAACTCTTTAGTTTGTTTGCTTTTTTTATGTTTAGAATAATGTTGCAAAGAAGATCACTTATTTAAACTTACTGACTTCCATATTCTGTGTGAGTGTTAATACACCTGTTATAAACATTGTTCTTGTTCTGCCTTTTTTTTTTCTATCGCAATACTCACCAGCAATTTTACTACACACAAGATCCATTAAAAACTGAAATTACAAATATTACAATACAAAAGATTAAACAAACCATGGCTTCCATGTCTTAAATAACCAATTACAGAGTCCATGGATGTTTCCAAATGAGGAGATTGTGTTGGTCTTTGTGAATGCAAATTGTTACTTGCCACATTGTACCTCAACCAGATCAGGATGAGAGTTATGAAAGAGGTTCACCTTTATCAATGTTTAGTTAAAGAAATGCTTCCTGATGAACCTGTTTCTCTCGCGAAAGAAAAATACTTTCCATACTGCGTTTGTCAGAAAAACATAGATTCTCACATAAAATGTAGTATTGCGCTGATTTGTATGTATATGTATATGTATATGCATTTAATGTATATTCTTTCTCACTGTAGGCCTATATGATGATCAGATGGTTGCCAGGTTGAAATTATGACAAATAACATTGAGTTTGACTTTAGGGTTGAGAAATCGTCCGTGAGGTGTCTGACTCATGCATTGGGGAATCAAAGCATTCAGGATAAACCAGCTATTAACCATACACACACTCCAAATAACATGGAAATGTCGGTATGTAACAGCTGCTCTGCTCGTAACTTAAAGAAACCAGTTCCAAAAATGTACGAGTGTCTTATGAGTTGGCGGAGCCTGGCACAGCCTCCGAGATGACTTGTGGAAGCTTAGGTACCCAATGTAAGGCCACCACATTGTCTTTCGAGGTCGTTTATTTTATTTTTTGTTCTTTGTATTTAACCCTGTTAAGGGTTCGGTTTTGTTTGTACCGCAGTGGTATTAATCTGATAATGAATACCACTGCGGTACAATATCAGATGAAATTTCATCTGATAAGTTTCATTGGGTGCTCAGCACCCCTAAAGCTCTGATCCTATAATCGCCCCTGGATCGATGTAATCATAATTGAGAATAACACACAAGTATGTCATAACGTCATAACACATGTCAAGTATCACTTAATGACATACATCACATGTGACATGCCCTCTTGGTTTCTGATTGGTCCAGGGAGACAAGGCAGTGGGCGCGGCATCGTGCAAACACTTTTAAGTGTTGAGAAGGTGCGCAACTCCAAGTGAGTATCAGGACACTGAGACGGAAGATACAATCCTCCAACGGAAAACCTATTGTTCAACTACCGGTAAGTTCTATAAACCTAAATGGGTATTTAGATTTTACCTTGCCTTGACGTATTAAGATTGCCTATTACTATTGTAGGAAATGTTGTCATGGAAAAGTGCTTTATTATTGAAATGGTCTGATTGTATATGTGAAGGTGAGGAAGCATACAATGTACTGTATATCAAAACATTTGTTGATACAAGGAAAAGTGATTATTAATTATTAAAAGTGACTAAGTGGTTATTAATCTGGCCATGATGCTTCACGTAGACCGTCTCGATAACTGGGACCATTTTCAACAAAATCAAGTCTAATGTTTAGTTCATATTTTGTTCTGACAGCATCTTTAAAACTCGACAGAGATGGCCCAGAATCTGTTCTTGCTGGTTTCCATGCTAATAGCGTGCCTGGCACCCAGCACCCACACGACCTCCCACCTGACCTTCGGCGACAATTCACTGGTACGGTAAAGCGAGGACGGCGATAGTCATCATCACTAACATCCTCTAGGATATGTTCAGTTGTTGCCCTGTTGCTGTCCTTGGCTGAAAAAGCAAGAGTCATTTTGTATCTTGGTTGAAGCCTTTGTAAGTTTTTTATTCCACCTTAGAAATACTTTTGTACATCATTAGAGTAGCCTCAATGTCACTTGTCAGTTCTATATATATATGCAACTCGTTTGATTCTCGGTCTCCAATAATTTATACGTTCCTGCAGAGGAAAAATTAATCATAACCATCTGCCCGGCAGCTAATGGACAGCACACGGGAGGGCTGTGGCATGACAAGGCTCTGCGTGGAAGAGCCGGCTGACTGTGACCCAGCGGTGCCCGGCAACTGTTTCTTCGTCAGCATAACGGCCGGCGGGTCTGTTGCCCCCAACGGGAGAAACCTGAACATCACAATGAGGGACAACGCCACTGTCAACAGTTACATCGCCATGGGACTCACCACCAACGCATCTCTGGTAATGTGTCAGACAAACGCGCACATTTAAAACAAATCTGAGATGAGATATTTGTCACACACACACACACACACACACACACACACACAGTTTCATTATGATTTTCTTTCACCTGCAGGGAACCAGTGAAATCTTTCTTTGTGGCAATGTCAACAATTCGTTGTTCTTCAGAACCTTAGAGCGTAATAACGCCAACGATACCTTACTCGTGCCCCTGGAGAGGGTGAGTGGCCATGACATCAATGTATTTACTACTGCTTTTCCTTTACTGTGTGGTGGTTGGTGTTAGTGGTTGGTATAGCTTGATGATCGGATTACTTTTCACCAGTAGCAACATATAGCGTCTGCTGCTGCAGTGCACTTGAAAAAGTATAATTGCTCCTCGCCCCTCCGCTCTCACAACCCGAGCCCTTACTTGCATGTTGGCACTAAATAGTACTTTGCGTCTTGCATGTTCTTGGATGTTCGTGTAGCACGTAGTGTTGTGTGGCCTCCTACCCTGGCTATCTGGCTGTTCCTATCCTTATCTTGGCTATTTTGCTTTTGAAATGTCTTCTATTGATTTAGATTTAAATAACCTAACAATTATTCATGCTTGAAACGTGTTCTATTGCAATCTTTATGTACCATCAACAAATATATTGTTGTCTCATCCTTAGCTTACAAGTGTACTTGTAAGCTATTGTGGTTATTGTAGAGACAAGTGTCTGCTAAATGTAAATGTCATTCTTGCCCAAAAAAAAAATCATAATCGTCAAATCTCCCATATGCAGCAAGTGAGGAATATCATGGTCAACGTTTCCGGTGGCGAGATCAGGTGTGCGTTCACAATCCCGAACGTCACCGCCTCAAGCTTCAGAGCGCTAGACTCCATTCCCGCTGTTATACTACTGGGACGTGGAATCCTAAATACTAGTAAGTAGACTTTCTGCTGGCTACACACACACACACACACACACACACACACACTCTCGCTCACTCACTTTCAGTCCTCACTCAGTGTTTTTTAATTGGGGCATTAACTCTCTTGTTGGTACGGGCAGCTTTTATCGACATCCTCAGCATCAGCAAGATATCGGGTCTTTTGAACTTGCTCGATCCTAACGGAACAGTCCCCACTTCACCACCGGTCACACCTGCTCCCAACGCTACATCCACGAATGCCGCTGCCTTCCTGCCACCAGGTGAGATGCACAAAAAAACATAATAAACATATGGACACATAATGGATAAGAAATTCCATCCAAAATGCTACATGAATCAATGTGTGCCACCCACTTCACCAGCTTATCTGCTGCTATGGATTTCCCTGGCATGGTCTGCTGTGCTGAGGACATGAACCAAAACCACAGAGACATCATGAGAAGAGGAAGATTAAGTCATGTTTAATATGCACTGCATATATTCCCATACGTATCACCTGCCTCAACCAGAATAGGATTCGGATTGTGGCAATTTTAATTATTTAACATTTAGAGCTGACAGGTAACTAGTTTGAGGTAACTAGAAGTAACTTTGAGGTAACTAGTTCTTTTTTCTGTGTTTTTCCTTCTTGTGTGTACATTTATAATTCAGGGATTGGTACAGTGAGCCAGGGCATGTACTTCAGGGGTTACATTCAACTTATGTTGTCAGGAGAGCCTCAATAATAGCTCACATGTAATAAAGTTACATTTTAACAAATACATGTCTGTTACAGTTCTTTTGAACCAGAGCACCTAGAATCATGTATGAAGACACTTTTGGTGTCAATCCTCCATGAGGATTCCGATTTGACTTCAGTTGGACATTATGACATCATATTGACCCTGAAATCCAAGACGGCCACCATCCAGTAGAGTGAAAACCTAACTTTTGAATGGTAAGGTTGTGGGTTATACAGTATGTAAGGAAGGAGAATAACAATGGTAAACTATAGTATATAATTAAGAATGCCTACCAAACATGTATGGTTTAGTAATGTTTTGGGAGTCATTGTTTTGTCGACATAGTAAAAACCCATTTCAGAATAGATTTCCCCCTGCTTCAACAGCCCCAAACAATATATTTTGGCTTTTCTTTGGCTTTAGGCTTTTATACTATTTTCTTATTTATACATCTTTTACTCCTGTATTGTGCATTCTTACTTTTTTAAAAATTGTTACTGTTTATGCCTGATTGACCTTGGGTGCTTAAAAAGGCACTTACAATTACAATGAAATCTATTATACATGCATGGACTCCTTCCATTAGCAGGGGTGAGCTCTGAACATCGGAGGGTGGGTGTGGGAGGTGTGTCCCCTCCCGCCAGAGGGGGTTGGGGGTTTTCCCCACCAAGAAAATGTAGAATTTTGTACCCCCTATGCATTCTGAGGCACTTGCCAAATATAATTACAGGGTACATTTAGTTGGAAATTATTATATGAAATAACCTGAAAATGAATGATTCATTCATTCTTTATTCATATGAAGGCATGCAAAATGAAAACATGTAAATGTTGTTCATTTAAAACATTGAAGTATCATGGGGCCTATGTGATGCATAAAAGGCATATGTGCAGTGGCTAGTGCAGCGCCCGGGGACCACCTCGTTCCAACCGCCGCTGGTCAGGCGACGGTCTTCTTCCATGTTTTTTAGAGGGGTTATATATACAGTGTATATCTATGGAGGAACCCCAGGGAGCACGGGGAGAACATGGAAACTCCACACAGAAAGGGCTGTTCACGAAATCCCAGCACTGAAGACATGGGGAGAACCAACCATGTCCCAGGCGGGAATCGATCCCAGGACTCCCATCTACTACGACTGTGCCACCGTGCCCCCCGTATAGGCCCCTACACGGGCTACTGGCCTAGGCCTACATTTTCCACCAATTTTGGAATTTCATTTCAAGATTTTTTAAATCAAATTGTTCCCAGTCCCACACAATAATTGCGCAGCTCAAATCCACAAACAATCGTAATTCGTATGACAAATGTCGCAACAAATAACAAGTCAATATAAATAGGGTTAAATGCCGGTTAATATGCCTGCCTTCCGAATAAATAAACGATGTTCTTCTACGAGAAGAACTTATTTATCCAATCAAATGCGTCGTTTCATTTCAAGCAAATAGTCGGATCGCTAAAAATGGTTACAAAATGGATCATTTCTAGTACGAATGCGCGGAATTAAAAAAGGTTCTGAGCAACATTGATTTAAGAAAATCAGTTTGAAAGCTTTGAGTGTCATTTTAGAGTGAAGTTGCTGAGAGAATACCGTTTCAAGTTCTCTGCACCTACGGATTGTAAGATGGCTCTTAATTCATTTCAGACCAGATCAGCGCATCTCTTCCCTGATTGGTTCGGGGAATTCATCTTGCCCGTCGATCACAGCTGCAACAACTCAGCCAACAACTGCCGATTTTAGTTCCCGCTTCTTCCTGCAGCAGCTTTAATTAGCACAACTTGTAGAACAAACCACAATTCTGCACCCACCCACCCCCACATATTCAACGAAACTAAATTCAAATTTTAATATTTATTCTTTTAGAGTTCAACTAAGACAGAGTAGTATAAAAACAGTGACATGAATATACAGAACACACAGACTGACAAGCTTACTTATCCGGATCCACAAACATAACCAAAAAAACATGTTCAAAAAAAACGCTCCATTTCCTGAAGGCGAGTTGCAGTCATGCCGTGATATACAAACCGACAAGCTGTGGTGTCATGAGGCGAGGACCGTCTCGTTAGTAGAGAGAGACGGAGAGAGAGAGAGAGAGAGAGAGAGAGAGATGGAACACAACGCCACAGTACACACCTGGAAGCTAGGGCTGGCTTACTCCCAGTCAACACTGGACAACCGTCAATCAAAAACCAGTAAGCGTAGCAGGGAATCAAACCCAAGGGCGTGTCTGGGGTGGGGAGGGATGGTGGTTGGTGTGTGTGTGTGTTTGGGGGGTTTACGCCATGCATCATTTAATGCATTTTGTATCCGTGGTTAAAACTGTCCCAAGTTTCGTCGCTGGCGTGCCATGTGTGCCGCGTCGGTGTCTTAGGAGTCATCTTCACCGTTGGCGCTGTCATCGTCGTCGTCCACGTGCTCCCCTTCCTCCTCCTCTTCCTCCTCCTCCTCCTCCTCCTCCTGCTCTTGGCTCTTCACCTGAAGGAGGTTGAAAGGAGAGCGCATCTGAGGATTTGGGGTGGTGTGTGCAAGAACAGCGCACACCAGTTTGTTGTGCATAATGTATGTTGTATCAAAGGGTTCTTTCGAATAATAGATTTTTTGAAATGATATTCAATTCATCTGAACAGCTGACCCCTTCTGGTGACTTGTCGGTCAACCTCACCTCCTCTTCTTCCTCCAGCAGATCTGCCTCATCTTCCTCCTCATCCTCAGAGTCGTTCCTGTCCTGGCTCTCCCTCTCACGCTTGGTAGACTCCTTCCGGGTGCTGGGGTGCTGGGGGGACGACACCTCACCAGGCTCCACCTTTACACTCTTGGCCTCTGGAAAAGAAAAGGAATGTAAAGAAAGACAACACTGAGTGAGTGAGATGGTTTTTTTTTTAATGTAATAATAATTTTTTTTAAATGGTATTTGATTACTGTCTGTCTATCTGGCATGAAAACTTGGACCTGGGCCCTAGACCCCATCCCCTCCACATGAGTCATAGCTTGTCTCCCTGCCCCCTGTCCACTGGCTCTGTCCCTGCGGCCCTCAAACTCGCACCTATCCTCCAAAGGCCTGCCCTTGACCCTGATGTCCCCATCTCCCATCTAAAATACTGAAACGTTCCGTCGCACCCACCTGGACTCCAACCAACTCTATGAAACATTTCAATGTGGATTCAGATCCCATCACAGCACAGAAACCGCCCCGATCAAGGTCACCAATGATCTCCGCCTCTCCTTTGATGACCTCAACATTATCCTACCATTATCCTACTTGACTGCCATCTTTTAATCAAACCCTCTCCTTCGAACGGCACGTCAACCAGATTACAAAGCCTTCTTTCATCTCAGAAACATTGTCCGTCTTCGCCCCTCCTGTATGGCACATCTACCAAGGCCCATCCGCTCACCCACTCCGGCACCAGAGATCACGTCGCTCCATTCCTTCAAAACCTCCACTGGCTCCCCACCCGGCAAAGAAACCAGTTCAAAATTCTCCTCGTCACCTACAAAGCGCTCCACAACCTATCGCCCCCTCCTACCTCACGGACCTTCTGCACCAGCACACTCCCACACACGCAATCTCGGACCCGCAGATGCCAACCTCCTCA